>BJBW01001054.1:2739-194303 GCA_004320125.1 Scolopax mira | reverse complement strand
GTCCTATGAGGAGAGGCTGAGGGAACTGGGCATGTTTAGTTTGGAGAAGAGGAGGCTGAGCAGAGACCTCCTTGCCCTCTACAACTACCTGAAAGGAAACTGTGGAGGGGCGGGGGTTGGCCTCTTCTCCAAAGGGAATAACGACAGGACCAGAGGAAATGGTATGAAGCTGAGTCAAGGGAGATTTAGATTAGATATTAGGAAGAATTAGTTTACTGAAAGAGTGGTGAGGCACTGGAACAGACTGCCCAGAGAGGTGGTAGAGTCACCGTCCCTGGAGATATTTAAGAAACTTGTAGACATGGCTCTTCAGGGCATGCTCTAGTGCCCAAGTTTATTGGTCTGTGGTGGGGTGTGGGTGTGGGGTTTAGTTGGTGGGTGCTGGTTTTTTTGTGGGGGTTTTATGGGTTTGTTGGGGTTTTGGGGGTTTTTTTTTGTGCATGTTTTGGGTTTTTTTAGGTTGGTTTGTTTGTTTGTTTGTTTTTGTTTTGTTTTTTAATGTGGTTGGAGTTGATGATCTCAAAGGTCCCTTCCAACCACTAAGATTCTGTGATTCTGTGAAAGATTTGAGAAGCCCACATTGAGGTCCACACATAGATCTGAGAGCTTTTACAGACATAAATTGTGAACCACCCATAAGTAGGGTCCTGATTGAAAGAGGCACTAGTTGCCCAGGCTGGGATTTTGGAGCATTAGGAACATTTTTCAGACATACCTCTCTTCAGGCTAATTATTTCACATTTTTCATCCAGAGATGAAGGTCACTTGATGCATTGAGCTATCACCCAGGGATTTGGAGTCTTGGAGTGACAATTGCTCTGCTATGAATATCAGCTGTGATTCTTCCCAATTATGCTAAGAAATGTTAAGCCCCAAGAGAGCCTTAAAGAAACAAAACTTGCCAAATTTGTAGGGAACTCTATCATTCAGAGGCCCTGACAGCATCAGTTGGATCCAGATGCCGTACAGTGCAGCTCCCATGATCCAGGATTAATCAGTCAGAACTCACCCAGAGAATGAGGCAAGCCCCTAGAAAACACCTACAAAAACAAAATTGCCAATGAACCATCTTATCTTTCATCTTTTCAGTATTTCTGAGGTTTTAAGATTTATCCCACTTTAATAAAAATGCAAGGCTATTAATAGAAATCTCCATATGGAAATTCTTTGTACTGATTCAATCTGCTAATTTTTAGCTAATCTTCAATCTAGCTAATCTGCTAAAGCTTTACTAGAGTCTTGAGAAGAGCAGGTATAGCTTGATCAATCTAAATCTTGTATCTTTTCAGAACAGAAATGATTTAAAGTGTGGAAGAAACATTTGTCCATTGAGGCAAGTAAAAGCACATAAAAAAAAAATAAATTCAGATTTCATTGGCCTTTGAGGTCTTTGGAGAAGCCATTCCTATGGCCACAGCCAAGCCAGGCTACTTCACAGTGCAAATGTAACTGGGTATTTGTGCAGGTAGTTGCTGGTGTCTAAAACCACCAGTGTCCCCATAGTGGACCCCAGACCAGAACATGCTTGTGTCACTGTCCACTGTCTGTTGACAGCTCTGCTATATGCTGTTATACTGATAGATGAACAAAAATATTCAGTGCATGATTTACTGTAGTGAAACAGTTAATTTTTGCACATTCGTCGTGCAGCAATTTGGCTGGAAATTAATAGGATTATTTTTGACTGGCTGAGGTTAATGGTATGACCTGTTTGGCTCTTATGAAATCTCCGTAATTTAGTAATATTTATCTAAGTCACCATAAAAGTGTAGAAATTGATAGCAAAATTACAGACAGCTGGGTACAGGCTGAAATGAAACAAATTAAACGAAACCCATGCTCTTAGGAAAACACAAATGCCAAATTAAGTATGTTAGGCCAACAGTTTAAATGACCCAGTTTAACACAAATAAAGGTACTTTAGACGCAGGTCGTGCTTGATTTTATAGTGTATGAGCATGCAGAGGAAAACATCTGCTGAGAAGCAGACAACCTGGGCCCAACAGGGATGCCAAGGGAACAAGCAGCTTGGACCACTGCAATTTTCCTACTCATTTCACATATTCCTAAGATTTTTTTGATGAAAACTTCACTAGAGTAATTTACTTAGGCACAACTAATTTTTTTTTTCCTGGAGATTTACTAAGGGACAATATTTGTAATGGACAAACATATAGTGCAATATTTATTTAATTTTTTTTAAGTCTTTGTTGAACAAGGATGCAGCATCAAGGCATTAGGTAACTCTGGAACATTTTGGTTTCAGATGACTCCAGCTACAGCAAACATCTCCCCTACCACCAGCCAAGCTAAAAAAAATGTTGCCGCAAGCCAGTGCCCAAGCAGCAGTGGACCAGACTTGGTGCTTTCTTTCCACAGGCCATTCGGTACCTGAGATGCTCAAACTGTCAACGTGAGAGCAGGGCAGGGGGACACACTGGAAAAGGTAACTCAGCCTGAATATCATTAAAATGGGGTAAAGGTGGCAGTTCATCTGCAATAGGAGAGATGGCATGAGGCACACCATCCTTTCCTACTCCCATGGGCAGGGGAGCAGCTGCACTGCCAGGCTCTGCATGCCCCCTGCTAGATGCATCCTTTCTGTCCCAGAGATTTCACCTGGGGTGGAATAACTCATTTACACAGCAAGCAATTCAACCTGATATTTTAGTTCTGTGTGTAAGCCTCTGTAAGGAATAGCAGCCGCAATTGGAGACTCCTTGAGACAAGGATCAAATCTGTCTCTCTATTTCTCATTGCGTGTTTGGGCGCGAATTAAATAATGTAACTACATAAAATCTAGTTTAAATAAAAATCTTATTAATAAGAAGATGGTGTTTGATTTTTCTTGGCTATGACTATAATCTTGACAAGCTTAAGGTTTCAGGAAGCTGCATGGAGATAAGTTGATACTGAAGAGTAGATTCTTCCACCTTCAGCATCCGCTAATGTTTTCCAGATGCTGGAGAGCTGTCTTGGCCATCACCTTCATTGATGGTGCTAGGAGAACCCTAATTCAGGCCAAGACCACCTGCAAAAGGCAGAGCTTAGCCTGTCTGGCACAAGTAGATTCTGACTGTCTCCTGAACTGCAGAGCTAGGCTGCTAACTGGTTAAAGGAAGGGCAGAGCAGAGGGATTCGGCATACATTGGGACCACAAGGAGTAACACCCCTGTGGTTTACTGTTTTACGACAGCCCATCAGCCACATACCATCAATCTGTTATGGCCTGGAGGTGCCAATGTAATTAAGGGAGTAAAAAAAAGGATGACATATTATCTTAGCCTCTGCGTTACTGCTGGCAGTAGTTCTGCATAAGCAAGGTATTTTCTGAAAAGTTTCTAAAAATCAAGAGTTCTGCTTACAAGAAAAAGCAGATTCACACACTATTTTCATGACCAATCCTTACAGACTCCTCCCAAATAAGCAGATTTATAGCAAGGACTAGAGACCAATTTATATATCCAATTTTCTTTTCAAAACTTTTTCATGTACTTCCATATCAGCAATCAGGGACCCATTTTCACTCCCTTTTTCCCATATAAACAGGACTCTGCACCTCACAGTCCCTGCTATTGTTGTTTGAGACTTTGCACACCTCTCAACTGCATGCCTAGAGCGAGTTTAGGAGTAAGAGCCACTGCCTTTCTGAACAGCAGTCAGCAAGGTTTTCCTCCTCTGAGGGGGAATTTGTGATGGAAGACCCACACCATAGAACATCTGGTGATATCTCTATCAAAATCAAAATATGGGCCTAATTACAATTATGTTGTAATATTGTAATGTAAAAAGAAGTAACAGATAAAGTATTATAACAAGAAAAGAGAATAGGTGATAACTTACAAAAAATAAAAAAAATATTTATGTGACTCATCATCGAAAAACTGTATGAATACTGTGCCTGCAGAACAGTAGCAAAATTAAGAAAAAAATAATATTTGCATTTGTTTATCAAACAGTTTAGAGTTATCCAGTTATTGGGATTTTTTTCCTTTTCACAAAGAGCACATTAAAAGGGGAGCTCATTGTCATTGTGCTGTTGCAATATTCACACTAATACATTCACTGTCCATCTTTTCAAAGAGCTGCTTTTTTGAAGGAAGCTACAGTAAATTGTTTAGGGAATTCACCATTCAGTGGTTCCCTCAAGTGCTGCATCCATCTTCCACTGATTAATAATAAAACATTAATGAAAATGTTTCTGTGCTCCTATCAATTAAATGTGGTGCAGAAAAAAATACGGCCTTTGGAAATTGTTATTTGTCTCACTTGCCAAACAAGCAGTCAAGAGAGCAATTCTTTACTGGGAATATTGGTAAAACAAGACCTGCATTTAGGGGATTCAGACTGGTAAAGATGGATTTTTAAGCTGACATTTAAGAATCACTGACTCTCAAATACCACATTAGCAATCAAGAAATCAACAGTGTTTAGAAGAAATATAATTAGCTCAGCATGCTCTGCTTGAAACCACTACTGTAGCTATCAGTTGCACTAAACTCCAGAAGAGGAGAAATGGAGATTTTTTTTTTCCTGCTGAAATAAATTCTATTTTACTTTATTAAAGGCATGAGGGCTTGAGACATTAATATTTCTGAGAACCTGTTGGAGCTAGTTTAGATCAGAGTGGATTTTTCTCCATTAACTGAGCAAATTCTAGGAAAGTAATGTGTCTTTCTTGTGCTAAACGCATCGCTATAACATCGTGCAGGACAACTGGGCAGAATGTATGATAGGTTATTAATATGTTTTCATTTCATTTATGTACAGAAGTTACTGAGATAAGGTTTTATATGTAATTGCATTTTATATTATCTGAATAGACCTTCTAGAATTAAGTGCACAGGATGTCAAGCAAACAGACCACTAAAGACTAGTTCTGAACACAGATGGTAAAGCTTAGACCCAGAGAGAGAGGAGTAATTGAATGCAAAGCAGTAAATATTTACTCAAATCCAGTCAGCATTGGTAGTGCTTTAATTTGACAGCTGCTTTGAAACTTATTTGAGTATATGGTGGTCTCAGATAGCTGCAGAGTTGAAAGCTGCCACCCTTCTTGGATTTCTTAGCAAAGAAGATATGGACTAAATCCTAAATGTGTCTGGGAATTGAACTGTACTGTATACTCAAAGATGATTGCTCCAGTATATGATGTAGAACAACAATTAGTTTCTGCTGTACCTCTTCTCCAAGTGAAAAGAGGCCTTGAGTTCTTCACTTTAGCACTTTTCACAAGTATCTTTAGTGCATTTGAATTTTGTAGAGAGAGCTGGAGCATGAAATCACACTTACTTAATTTGCTCAGTGCCAACACCACGCTTTTCTCAGTATGGGGTAAAAGGAAGTGACACCCTTCATGCTCTTGGACATCACCATCACTAAAGACTCTGTCCCTGCAAAATCAAAAGTTGTAGTTACCCAGGGGAAGCAAACTGTCAATAAAGCCCCCACTTTGGCCAACATGTGCTTAACCCCACTGATAGCACTGAGAAGTCTGTTGATAACAAATTCATAGGGTCACAGACTGACAAAGAATTTTCTATAATAGGAAAGAAAATATTGGAAAATACTGGGTTGGAGAAGAGTGACAGAAAAGGGAAATGTGCATTTGAGGAGGAGAAGGGCAGGGACAGAAGTTACAGGGTCATGATGCTCTTAGACTGTGAGCCAGTGTTCCTAGGTGCTGTCGTCAGATAAATAGCAATGCATTAATTTTAAAACGCTGCTCTGAAATGTCACCTTCATCTCCATTGATCTCTATTACCAAACAGGTCCTTCACTGCCACTTGTGACAAAAGGCATTAGTCAATGAAAAGCTCTAAAAAAACTTAGGAAGGCAAGCAAGATTTTCTCTCTTATCCACGTATAATAACATTATAAAAAATCCTGAGAAAGTAGGGCACTGAAAAAAAAGCATCTAGTACCGAAACTAAAAATTGAAATATTCTATTCTAAGCCTGTCAGGCTTATAAAAAATATTTGGGAGGGAGGGAAGGGAGTGTCCACTCCAGAAAAAGGATGCTTTTGTCCACATAAGAAAAATGCCTAGTGAAACATTTTTCATAGATATACTTTTAGCCCCACATTACAGCAGAGTAACTGGTACCCACACATCTACTGCAAGGCTGACAGTTAACCAAGATGTGCCAAGACTGAAGTTACATTTGAACCACTGAACCACCTTCAGTGAAACACAGAGAAAGAATTGGTAGCTGGAAGACAGCAACCATACAGGCTATTCCAGCAGCTTTTTCAGACAACATGTCTTCTATCACCAGTTATGGAAACACTGAAGCTCCACATGCCCTGGCATCTCTCCTGCTGCATGACAAGATATTCACCTAGTACACAATCAGAATGATGTATTCCTCTGTATACTTACGGTCACACCCTGGATGACATTTCAGGATAGGCAGCTCTATGGCATATACCTCAAATTGTATCTGCTCTTCCATTTCAAACCCAGGCATGCATCCATTGTTCATACATAAGACAAAGTTTGTATTTTGGGTGTGATCAGGTTAAAGGCTGTCTCATGAATCACACCCTGGAGCTCCTAGCTTGGGAAATGTGTCATTAGTGTTTAAGCATAACAGCAGATGGGGAGGAGAGGGCGTTGTTTAAATTTACCCCGTGGATGTTTGCAAGGATAATGCTCCATTTTCCTCTCCCAATATTTGTTCTCTAAGCAATGGGCTTTGTCTTCATGCTCGAGATGCACGGTGTTGCTACATGTACTTGGTGTTCTATCCCCAAAACCTGTTAGTAAAACCAGGATGAGTCAGTCATGCTGTACGAGCACTTTCCACCTTCTGTCTGCAGTCATCCCCTCCCAGGCTGCCATCATTCCTCCTGCCATGCTAGCTGTGGAGGTTTACCTGCCTGCCATTGTGCAGACCATGCCACCATTTTGGAGGCACATAAAGTGAAAACTTGGTTTTAACAGAACAGTTGCCCACTAAGGAGTAAACAGGGGTGGAGGAAGCAGGGAGGAGGCGGTTAGTAGTGATTTGGAAAATTGGTTGCAGGAATTCCTATGATCAGTTTGTACAGGCACAGCCACATAGGAAAAAAAAAAAAAAAAGCAGTTTTGGAGAGATTCTTGTCATCGCTTCATGTCTGTGTGATAAGCTGATAGCAGTGGCACTGCTGTAACTACTAACATATCCATGAACTGCCACCGCATCCGTTTGTCAGAAGTTGGGTTTTTCAGAAGCTGTCAGAAAAGAGGAGTCTCCAGGGAAATGATGTTTCTCTGTTCTTCCCTTAAATCTTAAACTGAAGGCAGACAAAGGAGGCTGTAAATCCCCCTGATGGTTGCCCAGTCAGAGGGGCATCACCACAACAATGAAGGCTGAGGCACAGTTCGAAGCAGTCCTTTCTATAACACAGCCCCAAGACTGCTTTTCTCTGCTGACACATCCTTCGTAGCAGAAAAAAAGAAACGGAGGCAAGAAGAAGACATTATGAGGGAGAGTGTACATGTACTGGCTTCACATCACCCAGTACAATGCAAAGGGAAAGCTCTGGGCTCCCTGCAGGCCACCCTAAGCCCTAAAGCTTTTCATAGTTTTTTCCTGTGCTCTTATACTCTCCAGCACAAATGTTGAACTACAGCTCCTGGTCCTTGTTTTTCATAAATATTGCAGTGGAGAATTATCTGAATTTAATTACAGTTATCATGAAATAGCAAGCATTAATCAGATGCCAGTAGCAGCTGTATTTTGCTCTTTTGAAAGTAAGAAACTATTTAAAAACTATTTCATTAAAAGCAGAAAACTATTTTAAAAACAAAGAAAAAGCATTCTATTTATAGAGTGGCATTATCCCAGTGCACACAAACACTCTCAAAATAATAATAAAAAGGCCGTCTTAATAGGATGTTATCGTAGAGAACAAAATCTGGAGAAACATTTAGCTAGACTGTGGGCTGGATCTAAAAGACACCAAGAGAAAACAATATAAAATATATCAATTTTCTCATCTCTTCTACTTAGGCTGCTGACACGTACTTTCTGTAGAGATGCCCATCTAATTACAGAATCAAAAAGTTCTTTAAATGTGCATAAATTGCTCTAATTCACACATCAGTTCCTCCTCTGCACTGCAAGAAACATGTCAGTGCAATAAGGATCAAACCCTTTACACATAAAAAGCTGTTTGCTTTTGAAATCCTCTACTTATTAGTTTTCCGTTTTCCCTCCTCTTCATGCAACGTGGGATCCATCAGGGATCAGATGTAAAAGCGCATAAATGCTGTGGGAGGTTCCCACCCACAGACCCCTGAGGATAGTGGGCAGGACAACAGGTCTCAAGAATGTTTTAGGGGAATGGCTGCAGACTATCAGACTTGTCACAGTGTGTTGCCTGTCTCCTGCCAGAGCTTCAGGGTCCTGCACCAGTTGGATTTTCCTGTAAATTTTTTGTATGCATAAAACTTCAAATGTATATAACTGTCAAAGGAGTTCTGATTTAGGCACTCAAAATTAAGACAACACAAACTACACAGCATGTGGGAGATCACATATTCATTGTTATTCACATGAATTACAATTTAGATCCTGTTTTTAACTATCTAGAGGCCGACAAACTAATTTTTTACAAGCACCCCTTCTAAGCTTAAGATGCAGTTTCTACGATACAGCTATTGCTACTTATGATTAGACTATGCACCAGACAGTGCAGCAATTACATAAGGTTGTGCAACATCAGTTACATGCAATCAACTAGATAACTGCATCTAGTTGATGCAGTGGGGAGTGGGGCAGTGGGGAACAAGTTTACTGTGCAGCTATACATAATCATAGCTGGGAATAGAAACTGCACCTCACTTAGTTCAAACACCATCATAGAATCATAGAACCATCCAGGTAGGAGAAGACCCTAGGGATCAAGTCCAATCATCTACCCTACTCTACAAAGTTCTCCCCAAGTACATAAACCCCCAAGACTTCTCATCCTACATACACATGAGACAGTCTCATAGGTCCCCTTGTTGATAGGCTTATGGGATAGACCCTGGGACTAGCCAGAAACATTATAGCACTAGTTTATTTTCTTCAAAGCTGAAGTACATTATAAAATATGTCAAGGCAGGGTTGCAGTGCTTTACAGGCATGCAATTTGTGGCATGAGGCCAAGGTAAGATATGGCTTTGCATAACTCTTAAGTTGTAAAACAGTTGACACAGATTGCTTTTTTAACACTAGTACTTTTAACTCTCATTCTGCCTTTGAAACCGCTGCTTCTTCTTTCTAGGGCTTCTCAGGAGAAGCACCCAAGTTGTAACATATATTTCATAAGTGCAGAGATATTAAAATGTGAAGCATCAAGTCTCTTCCTATCCCCGATGAAGAAACTTTCTGTGATTCTTCACTACAGCAACACAGACAAACTTACCATCTATATCAGGCAAATAACTCAGATGTAAGTTAAGCAGTACCTTCTCCTGCACACCCCATCCCACCTCAAAAGTTAAAAGTGAAAAACATCCATTAGGATATCATCATATATATTTATTCCTCCAGGCTACATAATGCTGCTTGCATTAATAGTTTTCAGTTTCTAGCTCCTGACACACTGCAGTGAGCACTTGCATTGGTCATTTCTTCCCTTTTTTGACAAATGAACCCGCCTCTTAAAGGTAAGTCTGAGACAGAGTCCTGTCCTCCCAAAAACCTAGTTTCCATACATCCTAAAGATGCATTCCTAAAGAATCTTAAACATCACAACACAGTTGCCCAGGACACACGTGCATTTGATACGTAAAAGAAAGCACAGACAATAAAACACACGCAAATTTACAGACAACACATCCCTTGGCACCACAGGAAACCTGTGCCGGGGAATCTGCCTGCAACAAGTCTCTTTTACATAAGGAAAGGAACAGAACCATAAAATATCTCTGACTTTGAAGGAAAGAAGAAAAGGGTATATATATATATATATATATACACACACTGACTGCCTCCTCCACACTGCTTCCCCTTTCTCTTTGCTGCAAACAGCCTCAAGGCTGCCTTCATCCCCATCACAGCAGAGTCTTGATCCAGAGCCCAGGTCCAAAGTCTTCAGAGCCTGAAAAGTTTAGGCAAGTGTGCTGATGAGGGGGAGATGCTAAACAAAAACTACACAAAAATACACCTGCCTTCTGATAAAAGTCCCACTGCCTCCTGTTTTTCTTGGATGATTCCCCATGCAAATTCTCACAAGTAAAGCCTTATTTAGCAATAAGATAAATCACAATTGTCACTGCAGAAAAACAAAATGGCTGATGACCTTTAAAGTAACCCCTCAGAATACTAAAAATGGTGCCTAGATTTTTGAGACTTTAATTTTAAAATGCCCTGTTTTGTAAACAAAGAGATAGAATAAGTCCATGAATGAATGAGTGCTGACATTTAAAAAAAAAAAAAAGTAAAAATTCAACTTTGGTTTTGGAGCCTGCTGCGCATCGGAAACATTAACCTACTTTGAGTAAAGTTTGCTAACTGAGCAGCAGAGAAAGCAAGCAGGGCACGCTAAAGGGACTTGCGTGTAACTCCTTTCTCGTGCCTTTAGAGCTGCAGGGACTGAACACATGGAGAAAAACCCAAGTGAAAATCTGGCTGCCATCCAGAAGTTTAAAGGCTTTGAAAGAACCCTGTGGTGAAAATGAAGCTACTTAACGTTTGATTTTTCCCATCTGCTTGGAAAAAAGGGGAAGGCTGGATTTAATCATAATTAGTAGTCAAAAATTGACTAAGTTTTTTGTTGTTGTTGTTGTTTGAATTTTGGCATTGGTGACTGTAAAAACCTGCCTCAGATTGTTTGCTGGGTTTCAGATACCAGTTTGTGTCTATGATGAGATACCACAAGTTATTACTTAATGAAATGTGTAATCCCTGCTAACACAGCACTGCGGACATTTCCATCTCATTCTGAGGATTATTGTCATTTCTTGAGTAGAAGAAGGAATAAATAAGAGCAGACCCCAAAAGACACTGAATATTTTTACACGACAAAAGAGAAGCAATGCACTGTACAGTGGAAAACAGCCTTTAAGACATCATTTTCCTGGAAAAATTGCTTTCCTTTATGGATTTTTTTTTAAATGTGGCAATAAACACTTCAAAAAAGGACTTTCCAACTGAGTATATAGAAAACTTATATCCTTCTTTAACACAAGTCTGTTGACTTTTCACTTGTAGTTTGCCTCTTTGTGCTAATTATCATATGCCCTCTATTATAGGAAGAGATCCTTGCAGGGGATGCAATTAAAGATGTAACAGATACTTCCATCCAGGTTTCCTTTTTTCCTCCTGGAGTTTCTAAGCTTCTGGCATTTGATTTTTAGGAAAGCTTTTAAGTCTAAACGTGTGGCATCATATTTTGCAGAGCAGGAGTTTCTATCATACCCCAAATAGCAGCTGATGAATTTCAAAGGCTTCTTTTCGGATAAGTATCTAAAACTCTGGAAAGTTATCAGGCTCACTCAGCCTCCTTTCTCTGGAAAGCAGAGGGCTTGTGTATGGATACAGATGATATCACAAGCTGTCCAGTAGTTGAATCTCAGGTTGCTGCTTTTAGACAGGTCAAAATTTGTGTAAGGAGAGACATGCTCTTTTGATATTTCCATTTCAGAAAATTGAGATGTTCGCAGAATCAGAGCCTCTTGGCTTTCCCCGAACAAATTTGAAGCCCCTGAAAGGCTTGCTTTGGGTTTGGAGCAATAGTCAGATATAAATGATGATTACTTTTTATTTAACCCACTCAACTGAAAGCAAACCTAAGCACACTGCACTAAAGCTTTGTCTCTGCTCGAAGCCTGCTAGAAGATGGCATTTCTATTTGGAGCATATACAATTTAAAGAAGTGTAGTGATGAAAAGAAACAAAACGAAACTCCAAACTGCAGTGGTCTTCATAAAAAACTCTGTCCTCAGCATTTTAGTCTAAGCCTAAGGAAGGAATACATTAAAGGATGGTAGACTAGATATGATAGAAAGACTTTTAAAATTATTCTGAAGTCTAGGGGAAAAAAAAATCAGTGATACAAACCAAACTACTGCCTGGACAGCAGCTGAAATAAACAGAAAGGGAGCTGTCTGAACCCATGCACAAAGCACTATAGCAGTGCAGACACCAACATCTGCATCCCGTTCCCAAACCCACCAACTTGCCTATGCATGAGCACGTGTCCTTATTTGGTGCTATCACACAAAGTCCTTGGTAGGTTTTTACCACCTACACAAGGGGCTTTTTTGTTTTCTTTCTTATTTATGTTTTTTTTTTCTTCCTTGCCTACCCCCCCCCCCCCGCCATCTTTGGTCTTTAAATCTCAAATACTTCAGAGCTTCTTTGGGAACTAAACAAAATGCACATTGGGTACAAGCTGCTTCTGCTCTGCAGTATACAGTGCACAGCACATGACAGCTCCAACTGGGCAAATCCCAGAAGAATCTACCAGGTTTTTTAGTACTCCTTAACAAGAACATTACTGAAAGGATCACTGAGAGGTAAATGACCTAAGCACAACAGATAGAGAATATGCTTTATGCTTGATTTTGTTTGTGTCCCTCAAATTATCATCTGCCCCTCAGTTAGTGCTATCTCCTCCAGAACTTGTGTCAATGTCATTTTTTTTTACACAGCCTGCCATGAGCCTCAAGAGCACCCCAGGTTTCTTCTAAATGAATAATTTTCCTGTTTATAAAGTGACTGAGATATTAGAAGCATTTTCAGATCATGTGCTGGGGAGGTGTTTTTTTGGAGAGTGGATTGTATATTTCTGCGCACAGAACTCAGTAAATGCGCTGCGATGACTAGATGTTTGACAGTGAGTGAGGAATGCTTCTTTTCTTAGAGAGAAAAAAAACCACAACTGAATGTTGAATGAGCAATATTGTGATGAATTTGGCAAAAAGCCATACAACCAGTATAGAAAAACAATACTGAATAATGGGGTTTGTGAAATTGTTTGTCGAACAATATGAGAAATTATAATCAAAGAAGAGAATCAGACTTTCCCTGGGAAGTTTAATTCCACTTCAAGTTTCCATCTTCATTTGGTACTTCAGGGGTAAATGTTACCCCGACTCTTGGAAGAGCACTGCAGCACCGAAAGAAGATCAGAACAGAAATTTCAAACACCTGAGGGTTTCTTTTTTCCTTTCTTCAAAATGGACCTCTCTTTCAAATCTGAAGATCTTTCTGGGGGGAAAAAAAGAATCAATTTGTGGGAAATTTTTTAAAAATAATATTTAACAAAAAATAAAATAAAATGAGGGGAGGAGATGGGGAGGTTTTTGAAATGTTTAAGGGAAAAGTCTGTTTCAAACACGACTGAATAGGAAGAGAATAAACAGGGAGGTAGGAAGAGATAAGGACAAAAGCTCTGGTTCTGTTCGGTTTTTTGTGCTAGGATGTAATTATTCTGCTGTACGTGGGAAGAACAATGGGACACGGAGAAACTACACAGATAAATCCTGCAACTTACCTTTATGCACAGAGAGGATGCTGCAGCGAGACTCCCTCGGCAGCAAATAACACCAGGCTCAGCTGCTGGAGGGAGGCATTCGCAGGAGGGCAGCTGGGGTGGGATGGTGTGAAGGTGAGGGATGGAAGGCACACGGAGCAGGCACTGGCCTCCCAGCAGCACAGGGAGAGGAAATGTCACTGAAGCAGCAGTGGGAGGGAACGGGATTCCCCAATACTTAACCTCCGTGCAGCAGAGGAGGCTTTTTTCCCTAAACATAATTATTGTTAAACTGTCCAGGTCTGCATGAAGAGTTGGGAGGGCTGTATTCAGACAAATGTGTGTAGAAACAGCTCCACTGACAAACACCTATTAATTAGCTATCATTAATTTTTTTTTTTTAAAAAGATTTTAAAAGTCATCATCAGAAGTTAACTTCAAAAAATGCTTCTGCCAACAAAAGCAAAACAACCCCCTCTCCAGATAGCTCAATATTTTAGAAAAATATTTTCCTCTAGTACGGTGGGAATTACATGGCTTCAGGGTAAATTGAGATTGGAACCACAAAAGTGCAAAACCACCCAAATGCCTTAGTTTACAGAGACCAGAAGACAGGAAGAAAGGGGAGTGATCAGGCCTCTGAGTTCCTCTCTGGTATGCCACAAAGTGGGTTCAGCTTTCATACAAGTTTATCACCCTAGGGACAAACCAGAAGCTGTCCCCAGCTGAAATTTCTCTCAAAGGTGCTCAGTGCTTGCAATCAAGATCAGGCAGAGGTATGCTGTGACACAAGTACACTCCTCAGAGTTCAGGGGCCAAAGATGGGAGTGGTCTCTGAGACTCATCTTTCCCCTGAGAGTTTCCATGTGATCTCTAACTAATGTTTTTAAAAGAACACCACTTGTAGCCTTGACAAGAAAGAACTCAAATTCAAATCCCACAAAGTTGGGTTCACCAAGAGCATACAGATCTGCTGTTTCTCCCTCCTCGGCCTTGAAAATTAGTCTGACTCTGCTCAGCATCCTGAAAATATCTTGCTTATGCCAAGCTACGTGCAGAACCTTCATGCAAGATCAGCATTGGAGCCAACAGTTTTTTCTCTAAGCAGCACTCTAACAGGATTTGAAAATCACTTCAAGATGATATTTTCCTGGCTGGCTTCCAGGGCCCAGAGCAGGAGCAACAAGTAAGAAGTTGCTGCTGTGTTTGCCGAGGATGCACTGTGCAGGGGACAGCGATCATCACTCTTGGGCTGCTTCTACCCACGTGTCATGGTTTTTTATGTGCCTGACTGCCCTTCCTGCAGAGCTATGAGGTGAAGGTCAAAAAAAAAAAAGGCTTGTATGGAGATGCAAGACATTAGTTTCCTTTCCCCATACCCTTCCTCAGGGCTTGGGGAAAGAGCAAGCTGTAGTGCTGTCTTGCTCCCCCTCGTTTCACATTCCAAAAGTCATTTGGGGAAGCCAGAGGACAACTCTTAATGAGGGAATCAAGGGAGTTACTTTTATTCTTTATGATCTTCATTTAATGATTTAACTTCAGAGCAATGGAAGATGGGGTCATTTGGGAAGGTAAAGCGTGGCTCAGGAAGGCATAGAAAAGGAAGCAAATATGCTGTAGGTATCAAAACCCCCAGAATTAATTAAAACAGTGAAGAGATGTTACAAGCCAGTTTGGGCTCACTGAAATGAAATGGCAATAAAAAAAAAACCACCTTCCGCACCAAAGTTTTCTCTAATTCAACACATTCTCACTCTTTGAATCTTGGGGAAAAAAAAAAATCCGACTTTTTTTATTGACAGAAAACAATTCCATTTGGTAAAAAATTAGCATCTCAAGCAGTATTAAACAGCTTGTAAGTGATACAAGTTCTGTCTCAGCTATTGCTTTAAAATACCTATCTAAACTGAAAAAGATGTGTTGGTTTCTTTCCAGACAAACCTTTACTGCTAGGTTTCATCTAGAAATAGATTTTGTAGGCTTTCCAGTTAAATGAAAGCCTATATTGTAGAGATTTTGGAGGTGAGAAGGATGGATTGTTGCAAAAATTTCTAGGGTAAAGACTGTGACAGGCATTGCACCTCTCCCACTTGCTTTATCCATTGTGAACAGGATCAGAGCCAACACTCAAAAAATGCCACCATGGAAGCTTTTAAATACATCAGAAGAAATAGAAGTGTTCTCCTTTCCTAAACATCACACTGGTTTCTTTTGCACCACTTAACAGTATTTAAGAAGACAGCAGAAAACAGAAGCAAAATTTTTTTAGATGTCTATATGTACACATTAAGCTTATTGGAAATTGTTTTGACTTCTAATAAAGTGGATAGAGTTTATTTTCAACTATTAGTTTTATAATAACATTCTAATATTATAAAAACTATTTTTCTAAAAGGCTCAACTGTGGTTTAACAGCAGGAATGAACAGAAATGATCTTTAGAAGTTGAAAGTTATGTGTCAAGTTTCAGTCTGAATAAACCACAATTACTGAAGGAAGGGATTCAAAGCATAACCTAGTTCTTCCAGGAGAATTGGATCAGACTGTAAGTTCAGTAACATAGCAGCTAACTGGGTATAGAAACTGTAGTTTCACAGGCACACTCCTTTGCAACTGTGAGCTCTTTCCTCCTTTGTGCACCAGACCAATCCAGCCAGACACACACAGTTAAGAAAAAATATATGCATTACCTTGGTAACTGCAAAGCCTGCCCTCTAACCCAGTGGGATTAGGTCTGCACATGGAGATCATTACCAATACTCTGCTTAACCCAGACAGCCACATTCCCTTCCAGATCCAGAGAAATCCTTTCCAAAGAAATGCACCCATGACAGGGCACATTCCTTGGGTTATTCAGCGCAGTTAAACACATACATAGCATCTTTTCAAATGCAGCAATCTGCTATTACAAGTATGGTTATATCCAAAGCTGCTCTGGTGAACCTCAACTCTTTCTCTTGTTTCTCCTCTCGCAGCCCTGAGAGGAAATCATCCCAAGCATCATCGCTGAGCCTGCTTAACCTCACACACAGAGCATGCAAAAGAGTAAAACAAAAAGTTGGGGGGTGGGGGGTCATGGAAATCTAAAACCTGTTTTTTTGCTATTTGCGTTCACATCAGACTCACAATAGCCTGTGATTTCTGTGTTCCTTTTCCCAAAGGGGACAATAATCATAACTCAAAATATACACCTGTGGTCATGAGATGGGTTGAATTAACATTTATTTTACATACCCCATGCAACATTACTAGAGAATGATTAGCTATTCAATTGCACAGGATTGCAAATGCATAGTATTACACAAATGCTAGTATACATCAAAACCACCTACGTACTAAAAAAGACTCCTTGTTTTTAATGGACCAGCATGCAAGCAGACATACAAGATAAGCCCCAATAAGAGGCCATCTTCTCCAGGATGGAGGAGAGAGCATGAAAAAATCTGTCATTCTATAAATAAGAAGTCTATAAAAAAGAGTAACAAAAATGCTGACAAGTGAAATGAACCTGGCAAATTCATAACCTAAAACTGTTTGAAAGCTGATATGGCTGACATAGCACAGGTTCTTTTACTACAAATCTGACAGAGTTTTAGAAAAGGAGGTGGTTTTTATTAGTATTTTTTTTGCCCCAAAATATTCTTTCAACAGTAGGAAGGCAGAAAATCATCAGCTAAGCTGTCAGGCTCCCTTGCAATGCACTTATTGATCATTCTGCTAAACACACATTTTGTTTTGATTTTTTTCCCATGCTGGGAAATGTACCCTTTTATGGCACTATTCACTTCTCTGTACAAGTTTCTGAAATAGTTACAGGGACTCATGGGCCAGATCGACAGTCGCCAGGTACTGAATTAATATTTGTGCTCTTTTCAGTGGCACTGGCCCAGCCCTCAGAGGTGAAGGGGTTTCTACATCTAACAAAGTTCACCTTGAATTCCTCTGTTAAAACTCCCGCTACATTTCCCAGCCTCATCCAGCTCATCTCTACACCAACAACATCACAGCTGGACTTGTCTTGTTGCGTACCATCTTTATTTTTGAGTTTAGCAACAAATTACATGCTGCTCTAGGTATGATTACTTGTGTATGAATAGAATGGGAACATTTGGTTTTGCCATTAATCACCTTATTACATGTTGACGTAGAGAAATAAACAATGTACTTACTGCTCTGTAACAAGTATCACTGAGTCATATGTTACTGATATGAATGTTTAATTTCCAAAGGATTATATTATTACAAAGGAATATACATTATTAATTTAATTCATCAAAGGATGCTTCTTTCAAGCCTCTGTACACCAATGACTGCTTATGCTTGAGGATATGAAGGGGACAAATTATGGCAGAATGAGTGCTAGAAATCCACTGGAATGATAATGAATGCTAAAGTATTATGTAGTTGTGAGGAATTAGTTGAACTCTTCAACTACAATGAGGCATGGGAGATTTTATTTCTGCGCCATGGAAGCAGAGCACAATTACGTTCTAGACTAAGTACTAAGACTATTAAGATTTCCCATAAAGAATTTCCCTGTCATTCCTTTTCAGGATGTTAACAAACATGCAATCCCCTCTGAATATCTATTCTTAGCTAAAACAGTTTTCACAGTAGTGACCAAACTGAGCTACAAGTTAACGTATAACCTACTACTCGAGCAAACCATACTTTTCTTTCTAAATTATAGCTAGTTTTACTTCATTAATTACATGGAAAAAAACATTTCTACAATGTAATATAGCAAGGAAGTAGATTTAATGTCAGAATTACTGCTCATGAAAGTTATATCAGTAGTTCTTAGGGTCTGAACCTAGGATAGCATGGGAGTTTCATGAGGCTGAGCTCTGCCAACGTCTGCCCAGGAGTCACACAAAATCATAGTATAGCCTGAGTTGGAAGGGACCTATAAGGTCCCTTATATTGCAGGGAATATATCCCTTATATTGCAGGGAAGTCCAACTTCCCCTGCAATGAGCAGGGACATCTTCAACTAGATCAGGTTTCTCAGAGCCCCATCCAACCCAACCTTGAATGTTTCCAGGGATGGGGCATCTACCACCTCTCTGGGTAACCTGTGACCGTGTTTCACCATACTCATTGTAAAAAATTTCTTCCTTATAGCTAGTCTAAATCTGTTTTAGTTTAAAACCATTACTCTTTGTCCTATTGCAACAGGTCCTACTAAAAAAGTCTTTCTTATAAGCACCCTTTAAGTATTGACAAGCATAAAAAGGTCTCCCTGGATCCTTCTCTTCTCCATGCTGAAAAACCCCAACTCTCTCACCTTGTCTTTGGCCCTCTGATCATTTCAATTGCCCTCTTCTGGACCTGCTCCAACAGGTCCATGTCCTTCTTTTGCTGTCCAGATCTGGATGCAGGACTCCAGGTGGGGATTCACCAGAGTGGAGTAGAGGGGCAGAATCACTACCCTCAACCTGCTGGCCACACTTCTTTTGATGCAGCCCAGGAGATGGTTGGTTTCCTGGTCTGCAAGACCACATCATTGACCCATGTCCAGGTTTTCATCCACCAGTACATGCAAGCCCTTCGCTGGAAGTCCTGCTATCAAGCAGAGACCCGGTCCTCAAAGGAAAAAGACAGACTTGGGTCTCCCTTTGAAAATCCTGAAATATCCTAACCCTCCAAAATCTGAAATGGGATTGAAAATATTAAGTATTTTCAGTTCTTTTTCTGGAGTGTGTTTCCAGTCTTATTATAGTCAGCTGCTGTTGATAGTGTAGAGGTCAGGACTTACTGCACCAGGGTGTCAGGTTCCTGACAGTGGGGAAATCCTGCAATTGAAACTGTCAAGAAATCATAATCAGAAGACAGAAAATATCCACATTGTACTAAATAAATTCAGTGTGATAGGGTTTATTACAGTGAATAGCAAATTAATTAATAATAGAAATCCCTGAAATGCAGCAAAGTGTTACTGAGCTAGGAAGCCTTACACTGGAGGGAGTATTTAATAGAAAAGCTATGTAATGGTAGAAAGAACTTATTTACAGACTACAGTCATGGCTGGTCTCTGATAATAGGAAGATTAAGCGTCAGAATCCTGCAACAAAGATATTATTTTTTTCCCAACAGAAAGAAGATTGGAAAAATATAATTTCTCATCATTTTTTCAGGCAAGGTCCACTGCACCAACAAGAAACCAGGCTTCCATGTCAAAGGGAAGGGTTGGCTCTTCCTTCTATTCGTGCACGACAAGCATGAGTAGTAGCAAGAGGCAGTGGCAGTGCTCTCACAGTGCCTGACTCATGCAGTAATGAATGTGGTGTGTCAGTTTTGGGGACTGCAGAGTTGACAACCCTGCCTGCAGCTCTGGCTGCTCCACAAAGCCCATAGAAGGTCACAGTCAACGACTCCCTGATTTCAGGTCACTGTTGTTCAGAAAGCCTCCCTCCAGCAGTATATGTGTTTCACACCTAGCTGCTCCTTTCGTAAAGCTGTCATATTTAATTAAAATGCTGACAGCCTTTAAGGATCTCTACAATGTGCAAAAAATACATAAGATCAACACTTCACACTTCTACCAGCTATTATTCTTTTCATACAGTAATTTAATTTGCTTCCTCTAGTTCCTGAAGTTTTTAAATTATTTTTTCCTTTTGCTGTTCTCCATGAAAGGCAGAATGAGAAACCACCTAATCAGTGCCTTGAAATCCTTCGTGCTGGTCTGTCCTCAGCCAGGACTTTCTCTGCGCAGAGAAACTCTCTGCTCACTGCTCCATTTCTACGAGCCTTGTGCTTGGGCTGCCAAGAGGAGAACTCTCACAGTGCTCTGTCTCTCTGGGTCCCTGACCAGAGCAGGATTTTTTTTTTAAAGCTATGAATACTTCCCCTGGGGTAAATCCATAGGAGGTTAAGGCATCTAACTGCCTATGAGATTTTTAAAAGCCTTATCCCACTTCTGTTATATTAATTCAAGTGCTTGAGTGCTTGGTTTCCTAAAGTTCTTCAGGAGAATGAGGTAACACACTGTTGTGTGTACTCACAGACAAATATGTTCTCATCTCTTCCCTCCAGGCACCAGGAAACTTCAACATTATTTTCATCTATTTTTTTCTTTCTTTTTTTTTTTTTTTAAAGGCAGCAGTAAGATGTTATCATCATTGACAGTATTATACAAGAGCTACAAAGCAGAGAGAAATTCAAGGAGGTCTATGAGATATTCATCTTTATCAGCACAGGGCTATCAGCACTCTAATTTTATGTGCGACTCTTTCTCTCTACATTAACCTGCTCTGGTACTTCATTTTTGCCATTTCATGCATAAATATTGTGCTTAATGATACCTTGTCATTGTGTGTCCCCAGTTATACCAGATGCTCTACTTAAATAATTTCTATTGCTGTGTACATCTGACAATCTCTTCAGAGCAGGTAGGCTGAGAGAAAGTATGCACTAATTCCCAATGTGCCCAGCATTAACAGAGAAACCAGAGAGACCATCTGAAATAGGCCTGATCTTCATGAGCTATGAGACCATCTAACACCATTCCTACATTTCCACCTGCAAACTTGTTCAAGATAAGCCTGCTCAGGCCGTGAGCTTGGCTATTCACCGAGGTAAACTTACAGGGGGAAACGGATCTCCAAAAATGTAAGAAAAAAGGCTTCTGAATATAGTTCAGACAGAAAATACTGATGAAATGGGAATATTCACTCCCAGCCTTCTCCATGAGGAAGTCAGTAGGAAACCACTCATTAAATTGTGTCTCTGCTTACAGAATGGTAAACATTTGCTACAAAAATACAGCAGCATGAGTGCTTCTATTCTGGAGCAGGAGAGCACTTCTGAAGCACGCCCACAAGCTGCCCCATTAGCCATGCAGTGCACGAAGAGGTGACGTGTTTGAGGTGCTGTGTCTCAGGAGATACAGCAGAGCAGTCACTTCCCTGGACCTGCTGCTCCATGACCACGGGACACATGCCAGACCCATGTTCAGTAACACTTCCAGTGCCGGCCCCCCACCGCGTTTTGGGGAGCCTTACCTGAGCGGATCAGTACCAAGGCTGTGGGATCGGAGGATGCAATGGGGCAGACCAAGTTGGCCCCCTCTTCCATCTGAATCACCTTCAACTCCAATAGCTCAGACGAGTTACATGTACAGGAGTCCTAGTCAGAGCCCTAGCTCCTTCCCCCTTTAAAATCAGGTGCAAATAATTTCTACAGCTGCTCAGGAGAGACACTTAAAAATGACCAATGTATTCAAAAAATGTTGTTTTTCAGCAACTCATCTTTATAAAAAATGCTCATGGGAAGTGAATTGGTAGAAAATGAATTTTGCTTTGCAAATGTAATGATTCATATCATGATTATCTGTGCATTCATCCACTTGCAGCAGAAGAACAATGTCATATTACACATCTGACCAAACACAACTAATCAGTATAGATTGATTAAAAACTGAGATACTCATAGAGGAGTTTTGTTATGTTTCTTTTCTTTCAGCTTTTTTTTTCCCCAAATCAATCTGTTACATAAAAGTAATATAAGTAATAGATATATAAGTTACATAAAAGTAATAGAAGACACTGAATTGATAAAGAAAATTGTGATTTTCTAATAAAGTCTAAAGTAGAAAATTGGTATAAATTACTCATTCTGAGATAAATACTCTCCTGTAATAGCTACTTATTTTATAAATACATCTAATATATACTTATATAGTCAGAGAGAGTAACATAAAACTGGATAGAAGGTCTAAAACTCAGGGGGATTTACATCAAAAATTATTTATATATGTTAGAGTATAAAATATTATTTAAGAACTTAAAAAGTTAACTGAGATTCTGTAGTATACATGAAGATTGTTCTTCACTTCCAGACACTGGCTGCTGATTTTAAAGACCTTTTTTTCAGCTGAACCTGCAAAACTTTGCACAAAGATATTCATATTCATGAAACAGGAGGTCATTAATAAGATCTTACCTCAGACCTGAATGAGCATGTTTAAAAATGTGAATAAAGATAAAAGAGACAGAGCAATGAGCTTTAGACCAGTCTGCTTGAAAATAACTCCCTATCTGAAATTTTTCAGGTTTGTACCTGCAAACTGCTGACTCCTGAGGGGCTTACTGAGTGTCCCCAAGACCCACATGCACTCAGCGTCACAAGGATGCAAGGTATCTTGCAGCAGCCCTGATTTAAGTTGGCTGAGGAAATACACACAAAGGTGGATTAGGCCTTTGTAACCCCTGTTCAGAAGAAGCAGCAGTTCCATTCCTAAAACACAAAATGTAGGCCATTCGGTTCTGCAAAGCCTCAGTGCCAGCTCTTGCTAATGGCTGAAATTAATTGTGTCATAGCCGAAGTTCTACATATGTTAGGAATTATGAAAAGGTAGCTGTGAGCCCTCTGGTGACTTGTCAAGCTCCAGGATGCGTGGTGCATGGGCATTGAAATGGGCAGGTTTTCCAGACGCCATCTGGGCACTCTCTCTGCAGCTACTCGGTGGAGGTAGTTCACTCACAAAGGCTGCTCCATGTTGGAGACTCGCAGATTCAGGTCCTACCACTGACGCAGGACGCTCACTGAAGTGCTTTCATGTTTCCTACAAAACCAGTATTTTCCAGACTTCCTTTTTCAAACAGCTACAAAGTTGGTGCCTGGTCTCTGCTGATTAAAGCTAGAAAGTTTGGCTTCTCCTACAGGCAGCTGCAGAACCCAGAGTAGAGGAGCCTGGTGTCATCTCTTGTGCTTGTCGCATCTGTTTCCTTATTTACCCAGGAGAAGTCAGGTAATGAAAAGCAGACTGCTCTCAGTCCTTCCAAATTTCTGGCTACTATCACAGGACTCGTCCATGCCAGCGCCAAGGCTGTGAGAATGAGCTGGTAAGTGGCACCGACCCACAATGGACAACTCTGCCTCTGATCCCAGGGACTGCAGGTCATCCTCACCACAGCCACCAGCTGAGCTGCAAAACCCTGAGGCAGAGATCCCCAACCCTTCCTTGTTGCAAAGAGAAATCTTGAGCAATGACAACTCTGCCTGTAACATCGTATTTCCTCAACTTGGACTGTTTACAGGAATATTGTTTCAGCAAATGCTTAAGAGCTTCACGGGCATCATGTTGGCTAGTACCACTAGATGAGGACTGCTAGCCAAGAAGAATTAAAAAAAAAAAAGAGATTCAAGATATAAGGGAAGTGGAGGGAGATGGGGAAGGGAGAGGGAAAAGTGCAATTAATTTTATACACTGTCAGAAATTTCTGAATTACTTAGTTGTTTTTTTTTTAAATTATGAAGTAATGTCTTAAAATAGTCAAGGACCTCATAATACACAGGACTACACTTTGGCAAGACACAAGCATATGCTTTTAACTACAGTCACCTAAAAAGACACATCAAAAAGCTACTTTCCTGCAGGCTTTTTTTTTCTTTTTCTTCTTTCTTTTCCTCCTTCCCCTTTAACATACTGATGTTGATTGTTCCCAGAATGATTCAAAGTCATTGAGAATCACAGTGACATGACAGAAGAAATTGAAAGCGATTCCTACCGAGCATGTGTCAGCTCATTGTCAGAAGCCTGCTTTTCAGTTCTGCACATGTATGCACATTGCTCTCATTTCTCTGTCTAGCTTTGCTTTTTTATCAGCACATCTCAGCGCCAGCCTGTCTTTTTCCCCTTCTCTTCCACATTGTAGTTCCTTCATAAATCTCTCACTCTGCAATGAAGCACCACTCTATTTATCCAGATTCGGTAATACAGGAATATATTGCAGCACATAGAATGGTCTCTTAACTTTTCTCTTGTTTATTAATCTGCTTGAAATGCATAGTGAGAACATGTTGATACTGCTAAGGTTAATGACTGATTGATTCATAGCAAGACAGCGCCAGCATTTACAGTCAAATGATCCTTAGTAACTGTTATAATAAAGACTGCAGATGAGCTCTCTCTCAAGGTACACAGTTACGTACAGTGACTCCCTTCAGCACACCTCAGTAGGAGGGCCATCGTTTGGGATTCTTATGGAGGAGCAGCAGGTCCTGGAGGGAGCCAAGAAGATCTCTCAGCATACGGCTAATAGTCACCAGGCTGCGACAGGGTGGTGGAAAGTCCACTGCTCTCCCCAACAGCCTTCTGATGAGGAGGTTAGAACTTGCACCTTCCACACTACAAGAGATGATGCTGAGAACCAGTACACGCTACATTTTCTTTGTGTTTTATAATAGAGATATATGGCAAGGCCAAGAAGAACTGGCTCCACACAAAGCTCACATAGTCACTGTTTGCATAGTAACTCTCTCCCTTTCAATAAATAAATATTCCAGCTATGTAGTTGGTGTCAAAAGGATGAGATTTGTTGGAGATGTTTTGAACCTGCAACTTCAAAAATGCAATGAAAGACAAGATTATCACAATTCCCACCAGTGAATGATTGACATCGAATGAATTGTGTGAGGACTTGCCAGGTACAGGTGAAAGAGCCAGGAGCAGCTTTGCATTTGATGGTTTAACATTAGCAAGAGGATACATTCACTGAAAGGACTTTATCTCAAAATGACAGTACCTAAAGCCAGAGCTTTTGGTGGCCCTGGCATTCTTCTGCAGTAGTACTAACTGAAACACATACTACTTCTACTACAGACAAAGAAAACTACCTGAACTCTTCCCATCTCAAAGACTGTTACCTTATTTTAGCTGAAATCAAAGCTCTGAGTCAAAGAGATGAGATTCAAAACAACTTTGCAAACTCCAAGAGCTCATTACACACCGAGCAGCTCGAGGTTGCTTTGTATGAAGAAAGCATGATATGTTGCCCTGTCCCAGAAAGTGCCACATTCACTGCAGAGAGGGCTGTGCCCTTACATACAAGTGTGCAGATCAATATTCAGGCAATTATGCTTATGATGGAATGCAGAAATTGAGGCACTTGTTTTTCTGCCAGCAAACTTAAAGTACATTTAGAACCAATGCATTTTCAAGGTTAGACACAGGAGAGTATCACCCTGCCAGCAAACACACACTAGCCTCATTAAAGATGGTTCATTACAAGGCCAAGTGACAATAACTTTGTGCCAGAGTGGGCAAAAAACCCCATCCCACACTTTGACTTATCTTTGTCCCCTGAAAATACTGTGATTTGCTGGTAGGTGCTTTCAGATTTCTCCGTCCATCTCCAGACTCATCTTACAGAAGCAGTGGGAACACATGGTTTCAGTGCATCCCCTGTGTTGGTCAAAGCCACATGTTCCTCTTAGACCAGGTAGCCACAAAGTGGGTGACATTTATTTTGCCTTACTAGTTTAACATCAGTCATCCTGGAGCCATTTTATAAAATTAATTTCCATCTTTCAAATTTTGCAAGTTATACTTTTCAATAACGGCAGTTATTGCTTAGCTGCAGACTGAATAGAAAATAGCATAATTTTGCATAGTATATGTAAAATATTATAGTGACCTTCATTTACATGAAGTCAGATGCACTGTTCTCCTCATAAACAGAATCTCTCTCAATATATTTATTTGGAAGACATGTCAGTCTCACCTTGTCTTACTCAATGCCCCAGAGGAAAGAGTGAACCTGTGCCAAAAGAAAGGCCTTAATCCCATTTTAGGCTTTAAGTACAGACATCCTCTTTGACTCTGAAAACATGACATGCACACCCCCCCTCTGTTTGGATGCAAAGAGTGAGCAGGATCTGCTGTTTGCTTCAAGGACAGAAAAGGGAATGAGATTTGGACTTGATTTAACCTGCATCCACACACTGTGCTAAAAGAAGATTTGAGCAGTGGCTGAAAGGGAATAATTAGCAATAATTAATTTCTGCTGCAGATCGTTAGCAATTTACAACCCCTATGAGCAAATGAAAAGAAAACCATGGTTCATCAAGCTCCTAAAATTAGCCCTAACTGAGTCTCTAATACTGAGGATGGCAGTTCTTTCTAAACGGTTGAAAAGCAGCGCAAGAGATCTCCAGTAAAGCAGCTGCTGGTTGCCTGCACTTCAGCAAACGTAACGAGCTGCATCTGAATTCCAGCGATGTGGAGGACGTTCATGTCATCAGTTCACCAACACCAGCCAGTTAGAGTTAGGAAGGCTCTGAGGAGTTCAGATATTCAGTTTTCAGTAAGTATGACTTTTAACACCACTGACTGCTTACCTGGCAGTTCTCCTTTTTCTCATTAACAAATTTGCAAAGTTAGAAACCGACTCACTACTCGGAGACGGATTATGTTAAAGCCCTCCAGATTTAGACCATTATTTGGGAAAAGTAGCCAAAGAAGTGTTTCTTTTCAGTAGGTTGACCTTAGCTACTTTCTGTCTGGTATTAGGCACTTAAGAGATTTCTCTCAGACCACAAGAATGTGACACTTCATTAATATAATTTTTCCCCTGCAAATTCTCACTTATCTTCTGTTAACAGAGACCTCAATAGTAAAAATAATTTCCTTCATACGTTACTCAGGAAAACCCCCAAGTAAAAAGATAACTACTGTATATGAGTGAAATAGGTTGCATAATTTGAAATTAAATGTTGCCAGCATGCCAGAAAGGGCCTTACTGCTTCTCTCATTTTGCATCATGCCAAGATACTTTTCAATCAGAAATTCATTAAACCAAAACCCAGAGCAGGTCTTTATCAACCGTGCCCTCCCAACAAAATAAACAGTTCACACTTGAAATTGTTTTAAGAAATTTTTTAAGCCAGAAGTTTGCTTGCCTCTTCCATCCGAAACATGCACATCTCCACCTGAGTCATACCTGACATATATTACTCATGCTGATTTCAGTGAAACTGTTACTGAGATCTATTAAAATGGATGGGTAAAGTTTAATCACCTCAGCTATAAGCAAGCCACTGATTTGTGGTATAAAAACAGACTGAGATCCAAGGTTTCCATAGCACAGGCTGTGCCCGTTCTTCTTTACAGTTATTGATCTGACAAGACTGAAACCTAGGGCTTTTAAGTTTTACTATGGCTAATGAAAGTAGGTAGGAAAACTATTGTTTAACTGAAGATCCCCAGATAACTGGAGCCCTGCAGTGGGGACCCACCTGCAAGGGGGGGTCACTTGTCACATGGGGTGAAACGCTCAGGACAGGGACTTCCCAGCTCTCCATCTGCTGAGCTGAGCCCTGGTTCCCCTGCGATCCTTCATCAAGACAGAAGGCTATCCCAGAGCCAGGAAAAAAACCAAAAATTATCTCCA
Organism: Scolopax mira; assembly: GCA_004320125.1. Lineage (NCBI taxonomy): Eukaryota > Metazoa > Chordata > Aves > Charadriiformes > Scolopacidae > Scolopax > Scolopax mira. The sequence continues at coordinate 166,672 of BJBW01001054.1, read as the reverse complement.
ATGCATTTATTAATAATTAGTAAAATGACAGCAGCATCTGAAAAGGAAGTTTTTAATGTCACCTGCTGGTATCATTGCAAACGTTTTCAGCTATACTGTGCATATGCATCAAGAGCTTGAAAGACTCTGATAAATTTAGAAATGTAATCTATTTCTGCAAGGCTCAGGTTTTAGCTACAGATACCACATACTCATTAATGCAGATCTCCACCCAGGAAATATATCTTGAACTTTTAACTTGAACTTTAATAACTGTAAAATTGCAGAAAGCACATTTTACATTCTGGACTTCCAGATTAAAACACTGTAATCTCTTTACCATTAGTTACCACACTGCTTTATTATCACATACATATTTACACACATTCAATGTCAACACCTATGTGAACTGTAGGTATAACTGATTGTTTATGGACATGGTCTGAAATCTGAGACATTTTCAGCTGAGTTTCCAGTCTTCTGTATGAAATTCTCTGAGACCCATGGAAAAAACCCCAAAACTTTAATCTAATTCGCATTTCCTATCTGAAACAAGGATGAAAGAATAATGGAGATGATAATGCCTCTTTAGACATTCTTTGTCTTACAGCTTTACATATAATACTAGCAACCTCTGAGAATTAAGCATTTTTACAGTATAAATTTGTGCAGAACTAGTAGCCTTGGGGGCCCAAGGATAATATTGTAATATAAATGATAATTAATTTATATTTAACTGGGAAATTTGTATTATAAATATACCCTGAACAACAGTCAATGGGAGATCATGCTATGAATCTGCTATAACACCAGATGTGTATTGGCTCATGTAAGTAGAAATACATGTTTCCCTAAATACAAGAAAGCAGCAAATCTGTATTGCCTACGGTTATGATCAGCCAACTCACTGACCTGCATCACCAGAAAATAAAGCATTCTGTGTTGACCCTTCTTATGAGGCAGTAGTAGCAGGGTTTGTACAGGATCAGGCTCCCCAGCTCTCTGGGGTCCCCAATTGCCTGTCCAGCCACCCCCCCCAGCAACCATGCTCCCAGCTCTCCTCATTTCCATGCTGAAAATGCACCTGAAACCACCTGCATCCACACTTGGGCACGTATTTTTAAAGGCTGCTTAAGTGCTTAAGTTTTACTAAAATTCCCTTTTAACATCCTGTCCTTTGGCCACAGAAGTACTGACCTACCAGTTGTTTCAGCCCCACCTAACAAAGCATGCTCTAGTTTGGGGACCTTTTTTCCCCTTCTCCTTTTTTCCAGCTTTCCAGCAGGTTACCTCCCCATTTCCTCATCTGGAGGTAGCTAAAGCAGCCTCAGCAAGCCAACGGCAGTATCTGAGGATTTTCCATGGGCTGTGAGAACACATTGCCACATCTGTCATTACGCCTTAATAGCCTTTGGAGTACATCCCATGTTTTTTGTGCCAGATCTGCTTTATCGCCTTTTTTTTTTTTTTTTTCCCTTCAGGGGAAAGAAAAGAACGAAGAATCTGTTAGAAAGATGGAGGCTCCTGGGTATCCCAATCAGCTGCAAGGCACGGACTAACTGACACCATGCAAAATGCTTAGAAAACCAACATTAATGTAATTGCTTTAGGCAAAGTTAGCAGCCAAAACACTTTTTAACTGCTCCTGCCATCCTATGCCATCCCCTCTTCTCTGATGATCAGCAGAACCAGCAGTGACATCTGCAGCACTTAAATAACACAATTAGTATATAGACCAACTTACAAATGATTTTTACTCCTGATAAGAGTAGGCATCAGGCATGGTACTGTTTTCCTTGCAGCATTTTCCATGGAGACTTATTTTTCCATTTGTACAATTAATTATTACTGTTAGGTTGGTTCCTAGAGCAACAAATATAATTCAGCAGAGTCTATAGGCACCAACCAAATGTGACATAAACTAGGCCACGATGAAAAAATTATTTTTTATATCTGTGCCAAATTTATAGTTGTAAAAAATAAAAAGATCACATCATATTATGTTTTTCTCTATTCTACTATTCTTTTACTTCACGTATTTTAAAGAATTATCTAATATAAAGTCATATATAACCTGTAAGGCAATACATTCTTTTAAGTTTTAAAACTAGAGTTTTAGATATTTAAGAAATTAAAAAAAAATACTGAAGTCAACACATATTAGCAAAATATTATACTCTCGTCTGTTTGGATATTTTGTTGAAAAGTTTGATGCAAAAGTTTTCATTCAGCCCTCTGCCTTCATGAAGTTTCCATTTACAGTCTGTTAGATGTATATCCTACATTACCCTTTTACAGAAAGTATCTGTTAATGGGTCACTGCTATGACTGCGAAAGATGAAATTAGATCTGTCTGAAATTAAATATTTCATTCTTTTTATTTAGCACCATCTTAGCCTTCTGTAAGCCGTAAGCATTTTTATTCACACTCACAAATTCTTCTGAATTACTTTTCCTGACTTCTGCCCATTTAATTCTTTTAAAGCAAGGATACTTTCTTTCCTCAAATACTACCTCTGCTAACACACCCTAAAAAATTATTTGAACTGTGTCTAGGTTGTACAGAAATAAGCAATTATGAGCTAAATCTCCAAGGAAGGCTTCAAGCTACAGATCCCGAGGCAGAGACTCTTGGGAAAAGTGTTGGCTTCCAGCTGGGAAGTGTATGGGTGCCTGCGGCACAGCAGAGACATCGACCTCCACTGTGGGGACTGGCCTCAGCTCGGCAGGGATGGGTGTAGCAGAAGCGATAGACCTCACTTTGATTGTGACTGTCCTTTTTGCTACATCCTTTCACTAGCCTATAAAAATATCAATAGCTAAGACGTCATCTCTTGTACTACCTTGCATGGCAATTAAACCATCAGAGACTTGTCAGCATTTTTAAGGCTACTGATACAGTGGCTTATATGACAGCAGATGTTTGAAGTCAGATTGTTCATATTAATTGCTTTATGAAACAACGTGAGCCAAAATTGATTTTATAGTTTTGAAGTCAGATTGTTTATATTAATTGTTTTATGAACAACATGAAGCAAAATTGATTTTATCATGTTGCAGACTGATTTATTCAGCAATGCATAAGTCATCACCCAGTGCCTATACCCTACAGTTAATTGGCACTTTGAAAGTCCTTTCTAAGCCCTTCCTGCATCTACTTGGGCATGATTACAAGCGCTACATATAAATCAATTCACTTAATTATGATTAAAGATTTAAAAAAAAACCCTCCTGAAATTACTATATTGGTGTGAGTGAGAGGAGAAAGTGCACTGTAAGAAAGAGTTAAACAAGTACAGCAATATCAAATATACTCTATGAAAAATAAGATCACATCGTTGTAGCTACTGGTCTCTAATAAATAGGGACGCTACAGGATTTCCTGTCAGAGTCTGACAAAGTAGATGTCTATGATTCTATAATTCTGTGTTCTTTCCATGTACCTCCTTTTTTGAACAACTCCCTCTTCAGAGAAGGACTCTTGGCCTCCAGACTCAAGAACCATCTTGGATACCTCTCTAACACCTATCACTCACAGCTTTTCTTCCCATTGATTGGAAAGGGAGAACAACGTCCTCTACTCAACATGTCAGAGCCAACAATACAAATTGACAGCAGACCAAGGATTTTTTCTTCAGCCTGCTCTAAAAACATTTCTATCCAAGTCAATTAGATTTAAGAGATAATCTCTTCGTTCTATGAAAAGCATTAAAAAAAATATATTAAATGTCTTGTTTCTCATCTTTTTCATACTGGTATAAATCACGCTACTTTTATTGAGTTTTATCAGATTTGCAGCACAGTAATTATTAGTAATAAGGGTATTATCGCAACATTTTGTTATTTCCTAAATATTCCCTTTGTTTTCTGCATATACTAATTTTAAAATTCTATCTAATTTAAATATATAAGTAGCACCAGAAAGCAATCAAGATTTCTTCACTATATGCCTTTCACAGGATAATTTTCTCATACATATGTATTATGACCAAAAGACATGTTCTGCATTCTAACAGTAGTTTTAGAGCTCAGTGTTCTTGTTTGCTGTGATAGGTCAAATTTTTTTTATATTGAGTTTTTAACTGACCACATTTTTTTTTTTTTTAAACAATAAGATAATGCTGGCTTTGGTAAAGTTCACTTTCTTATCAAAATAGGCAAATATCTCAATCTGGAAAAAACAATACTTCACAGAAAATGAATGTGTCTTTTCCTCCTTTCTCTTCTTTATCTGCCATTAAATTACATTCACACATCTAGCACCACTCCACTAAGTCCCACTGCAAGTGAAAAATCATGATGCATCGTTGAAGATAAAATCCAAGAGTGGCACAGACAAACACAAAACACCTAAATCACACCCCCAGAGGAAACACAGTGGTAATTCAGAATTAAAATATTTTTTTTCATTTGCAACTGGTGTATATCAGATTTTGATTTGCAGCTGAAAACAAAAAATATTTTCAGCTGAAGTTTTTATAGAAAACTCCACGTTTCCAGTTGTCAGTTTTATCAATGATTTACACACCAGCTGAAGAATATGCATAAACTTGCAGTATTTCTGGAAGAGAAACTTCAATTCTATAATGAGTTGTTGATAAGAAACCTTATTACTACCACATCCATGATTCACGGGGTACAGGCTACAGCCAAACATAGCCATGCGTATAAAGGAGGAGGATACTGTTCTCTTCACAGATCTGGTTGATAACAAATAAATATGGTTTATATCAGACACTGAAAGAGCTTGTCTCCTCACACCACTGAAGTATGCTTAATAACTTACTGAGAGTGACAATATAAACTATGTAATTGTTTTTTCTAGGGTCTCATTATATCACAGTGCATCTTTTTAATAAAGTTGTGTTTTAAAATGGCAAGTACCCCTTTTCAGCAATGATTTAGGTAGTGAGATAGGCCTGATTTTCATAAAAGACTAGACATTTTTCAGCAAATGAAGCTATTTTCAGAATAACAATTTACCAATACTGCATTTCACCAAGCATTTAGTGTTAATAGATGCTGAAATTTCCTACCATATATACCACTAGCAGAGGAACTACTCATTGAATGCCCTGAAACCATAGTCTATGTAGTGATGTTCACACCCAGCCTACGTAATATCCACTAGCATCACACAAAATAAAAGAGCTTCAGCAGACAAATTTGGGAAGGCTATGGTGCAGATTTTTACAGAGCTGAATGCTAGGAGAGTTTACATGTGGGCGGGGAAGCAGCAGCCCGGGTTACCTCCAACAGAGGAGAGCTTTCCATTGAGATCTCTCATGGCTCATGTGAGCCACCTCACAGAAGTCTTTCATTTCATACAGCATCTGGTCCTGTAAACATGGTTTGGATTTCTCAGAGCAGGATCTAAAGGTGAAGTAAGTAGTATTGTGCAGTTTATAGATCCTGATAATTCTTGCGTTCCAGCTGCCTACCCTGCAGCACTTTTCTAGGCATACCTTGAAGCTAAGAAGTAAATAACAAGTGATTTTTCCTAAGAAAACCACGGACATCAACAAAATTTAAAGTAGTCCAGTTATGTGCAGAAGAACAAATTACTGTTCATTTATATGTTAGGCTTTGTCATCTAGAGAAGGCGTTAGACAAGGCATCTTCTATTTGTGGATCTAATCTTTACTACGTTATTTAAAGAAGTGTTTTTTGCCAGTAAGGAAGGCAAAGGAGAGGGAAATGAAGGTTGAGGTTTGTTTTGGGTTAAAGTTTTGTACGATCTCTGACTAGAACACCAGGAGATTCCAAGGAAACTCGCCTCCCCCATACTTTATTCCTAGAGAGCCACAAATTACAAAACCATCATTCAAATGGTATTTCCCTCCACCATCAATAAAAATCTGAAATATTCAGAAGAAGAAAGCAAAATAAAACACCCTCCAATATGCAAAAAAAAAATCAACAGGATAGCCACTTTGCTTTTTTAAGTAGTACCCTTATTACTGACCTCTAGAAGAGTCACGGAGGAAAGGTAAGGAGGTGAAAATAGTAACCCTTCTTGCAGACATCAAAGAGCTGTCACAAATTATGCGACCAGGTATTTTTATCCACTCCCCCCAACTTCCAGAAAGACATAATTAATTTATAGTCATTTTAACCTGGAAATGACACTTGTACAGTTGGAGGAATGACAATCAGTTTCCCATACTAGCAGCAGGGTGGAAAAGACTGAGTGCTGCAGCATTAATGCAGATGCATTGAAAAACATAATTGATGGGACCTCCTACCTTGTTAAGTGCATTGGCACTACTGTAACTACATGCAGGCATGAAGGATACACACATTTCTTTAGCAGAGAGAAACAAAAGTAAATAACATAAATTAAATAGTCCCTTAAAATTGTGTCTTAAAGGATAGTTAACATTAATATCTACGTCTCTGAATTTTAACTCACAGGGTGTGGTGGTGTCTATACATATGCAAACTGTCTGGTACACAATTTTATCTCATGCTTCAGATTGCAGTAAAATTGGGATATGATGTACAGAGTTTCTGCAAGAACCACTGTAAATTACAAAGGTTAATGATACATGTGTGGGGGGAAAAAAAAAAGGAATATGAACAGTAGATATATGTACATATTTGTATAACAATAGATGACAAGGTCTCCTTTGCTAAAAAATCATTCAAATAAAATGAGCCAAATCTAACAGGACTGTAATTCCAGACAGCATTTTCAATACCTAGAATATCCAGAAAACAGACCTAACCTACAAACCTCTCCACCTATCACATGTGCACTTAGGGCTTGATGGACAACATTGAGTTATCAGTTGGAACTGCTAGTCTGAAGACTGGGAGAGCCTTACAAAGGCATAACACCTGCTTTATAGAGCCAGGCATTTTCTGTGACCTTCCTGGGTTGCTAAAGTAGTATTAAAGTATTTGAGTTTCGCAAACATCCTTAATATTTTTGGTAGTTACAGCATATTCACTGCAAAGCTTGTCTTCATTCAAGAACTGCAGTCTAATCAGGCTAGATGACCCTAAAGCTACGCTTTAGTCATAATTACCAGAAAATCTGTGAACCACTCTCACTCATTGCATTAGATTCTTACAGTTACACCTTTCCATCCCCTCACCCCTCCTTTTTTATTCCCTCTACAGCCTGCCCTTGCTTGCAGCATATCCAGGATGATGAATACCAGTTACTCCAAGAGAATGGAGCACCTTTACAACCAGCCTTCTTTGTACCATTTCTGCCAAAGCAAGCCCTTTGCACCCTCCTCCAGCCTGCCTTATGGCAATCAGCAAGTATCATGCTCCCTGGCACTGCATTTTTATGGGACAGGGATAGCTTTTTGCCAAGCCGCTAAAGGGTCAATATTCTACAAATGTGCAAGGTTGTGTCCCCCATGTCAGAAGGAACAGCCTCTGCCTAAGAAATCTATAAGGGCTGGCAGGTGGGGAAGACATCCACACTGCTCTGAGTTGGAGAATATGCACAGTATAGTCTTTTTTAAAAAAGGTTAGAGAGGAGTTTGCAACCATAGATTTCAATATACTGCAAGAAATATATATGTAGCATATATAGCATACATAGTCTGATAGAAAAACGGGATCAAAAATTCAATGCCACTGATTTAAAGTGGTAGAGAAATTAAATAAGTGGTAATCAGTATGTTATCTCCAAGCTCAGGTACCTAAAAACTCTCTTGGTTATAAAATGTCATGTTAGTCAGGAGTTCATTACATTTCTTGAGCAGCATAACAGAAATGAGCCTGCCTTCCAGAGGTGGGAGTCTTCCTCTTCTGTGGGAGCAGTGGATACCCTTGGGACACTTAGTCATATGATTCTGTACCACAGAGCTAAAAATAGGGAACCGTGTCAAACTAGATTTATAAGAGATTGCTTTCTCTGTGTGCAGACAGCCTGATTTTAGATTTACATCCAACTTGTGCTCCAGCTGCATGAAAGTGTTCCCTTCTGAACACCTTCAGAGGCCATAGAAAAGTCCAGTGTAATACAGCTTTAGGTACACAAGAACAACTGTCCCACTGCCACTCACTCAGATAAAAAACAAACAAACAAAAAAAAAAAGCAGAAAGAAGGGAAACTTGTAAGAATCAGCAACATTCTCATGAACACCAGCTTCTGATCCATAAATACACACATATAACCCTAGACACTTTAAAAAGTGATATAATTTTATCAGGTCAAAGTCAAAACACATTTGCTTTGGTCTTGGTGGTTTTACTCTTCATCTAATCATGTGTCATTTTTCTCTTCATCTAATCACATTTCTTTTAATAATACCTGAATTTATATTCTATTTTAATTCCTTCCTTAAAGGATCTACAGCATCCTTCTGGTATACCTCTGCCCACCCGAAGTGGAGAATACATGACATTATGGTATGAAATCAAAGTTTCATTGGCTTGTATTTCGGATGACCAAATTATTATGAGCAGTGAACTCATGAATAAGTTATGAAAGTCATTATAACAAGTGCCAATAAGACCTTTTTATACAAGATTGCCATATATTCTACATATGCAACTTATTTTACAGGAAGCAAAAAACTCTATATAAGATACTTTTAGAGAGTCTTCAAAAATTTTATGGGGACCATTTCTTGTATCCTTCCAAGAATACCGGACTTTAATTAAAATAAGCCATGCTGCAGTTTGCTCAGAGGTATAGAAAATTTAAAATATCTCTCAAACTTATTGTTGTAGCTTTTAGTTTCTCAGAACTCATGATCCACTAGAGCTTGAAAGAAGCACTGTCCCACTGGAAAATTATAGCTTCCCTTTTCCTAAACGTGCAAAACTTCTAGATACAGTCCTGCATGGTCACATAGCTAGAAATTTTACCTTTAGCAGTTATCCTGAATCAAATATGGTCTATTCTGAACATTAATAATTACAGTTTTCTAAGGGAAGGAAGGTTTCCAAAAGAAAAAGAATATTTTCTGGCTAAGCTGGCTTTATCAGAGAAACACCAACTTTCTGAAATACTGAAGAAAATCTAATCCCAAACAGCTGAGTCAATGAGGAAGCTATTGATCCCTGCTCAATTTTAGTTTACCTCAAAAGTATAGGACAACAACAGGGGAAGAAGGGCAAAGAGGATGAGCGTGTACACACACACTTTTTTCCTAAAAAAAAAAAAAGGAAAAAAAAAGGAAAAATTACAAAAAAGTCCATTTTTAGTTAGCCAAATTATGATAGCAATAATATTCTCCTTAATAAATTAATTTGTCCAGCTTTATTCTCAGAGTTAAAGGCCCGAAAGTATTTTTTTCTCACCAAAAGCCTGAAAAATGTTCGAATCCCCAGGATTTGAATTACCAGGAGCTGATAATTTGCATTGTTTCCAGGGGAGCTGTGGGCACACAGGGTGGAAGATTCGTTTATCTAAACATAGGTTTCTCCATCTGAGAAATGGGTTGTCTACATACTTTTTTCCTTCTTGAAGGGAAAAAAAAAGAAGAAAAGGACTTAATCAGCACCCAAAATAGACTAGCTTGAAGTAAATAATTTGAGCTCTAGAAATGCTTTCTTTCCCTCAGCAACAGAGGCTTTCTCAATACCTTTCCACCCACCCTTTGGTTCTCTGCAGACAGGCAGAGATGAATCCAACCCACAGAGTGTAATGCTGGCTGCCAACTTCGCCACTGGTTTGCTGCACACACAGCCACTTACACACATTTAAAATTAGTCATCAAAGACCTTTTTAACTTCGTAATATTTTCAATTTGTACTCTGCTAGGTCAGTGACTCCGCAGAGTGCATGTCAGCAGTTAATTTGCCCATAATTTTCATTCTAGTGAGAGCAGCACTCCAATCAATGTCATGGGTTCTACTGATGCTGGGTCTGCAATTTGTACCACATTTTGCCATACTTGCCAGATACATAAAGATATTACCTACTGGGCTTTTTTTTTTTTTTTTTTTTCAATTATCAGTTGCAGTACTGAAATACCCTTTTCTTGCCTATGTTGATTTCTGAAGAGATTTACCGCTGTTGTCAAAACATCCATAAATCAAAGAGCAAAGGTGTAGCCATCAGTGCTCCTTGCTGAGTGGTAATTCAGTGTCTCCGGTACAATTCTTCCTTAAGAAGTTTATAGGTGCAGTTTACTTAAGATATCAGCATTCTTGTGCCTTACTACCTTTCATATCACTGAGATGCTTAACTGGGTTTTTGTGTTCTCTCCCAGAGGTTTTCAAGATATAATATATGCAGCCAGTGGGGGAAAAGAAAGAAATGCCACACATGTGCCACACTCCTACTGTTCTCCTGACTCTGTACACAGTGAAACCTCCATCTTCCTGCCAGAGAGCTTGGGATCCTGCTGTGGAATGAGCTCCTCATAAAGTAAGAAGAGGCAAGATGTGACAGGTAATAAAATAAGAACACAATACATCCAGCAGATAAATAAATCAAAGACCTGGTAAAGCATTCCCTTTGCCCAGGCAGACAGTCAGAAAACCTGGCCAGGCAGTCAAGGCAATTAAGACCTATAAAAACTGGACTGCTGGCTAAAGAGCCAGCCAGTAACACCCTCCAGAGTACCATGTACCATATAACACCATCCATCCAGAGAAGGAAATGTTCAGTTCAAAGCACTGGACAGCAGGTACACATGAGGGTGGGAAGTTTTACAGCAGGATCTAGTTAGCAATGAAGAACTAATCTGCTGTAATCTGTGGCATATTGGCATGGATTGAACCCTACTCGTCAATCATTTATATGCTTTGATGAATCTTGGCTGACCACCATTTACATCCAATGTGTATCCTTTACACTAGCAACAGGAAGCAGTGTAGGACTTACATGCCAGGGCAATACAGCATCCAAGTCATGAGCTCGTGGAGTAATTTCCATTTTTTTCATAAAGACTCTTCTGAAAATGTGATCTCTAATCCTGGGCTTTTTCTTCCAATCCATCAGCTCTTATCCCATGTTTTACCTCTTCATCTCCATCACCTCTCAGTTGAGATGGCCACGCTCCACCCCACAATCAAGTTGCCTGGCTGCTATAGGATTTTTATTTATTTTTGTTTATTTCCAGCTGAAGTGAAACAATACAGAACTGCACAACAGGGGAACAGAGCAGAGTCCTGATGGCACTGGATGGCAAAGGCTGGAAAACAGCTGGAAAGATGGTTCCTTCAAGTACCTATCACAGCAACCTGCCATCATCCACGATTTACACACCTGCATCTAAACTCCTTGGGAACAGGGAGAAGAAAATCAAAATGAAACAAGTCCAAGTTGCAGGGTTTTAACAGAAGTTAAAGCAGGAGGTTGAAAAATTATTAGTGAGAAGGGAAGAACAGTAGGGGATTGGAGAACTGTGGGAAATAATATTTACACTAGCTGGGAAACAAACAAAAAAGCTTTTTGTTTGGTTGTGGAGGTTTTTTGTTGGTTTTAGTTTGTTTGCTTAAATGCACACCACCAACCTAAATCAAAAAATCCAGAAGCAGATTCTACAGTAACCACAGTAACCATATAATGTGGTTTAAGATTATCTGGACATCCGAAATATAAGGCTTTATCTCCTATACCCTATTGATATTTGGAATGGTGCCCTACTCCCTGGGTCCTGAGCCCACTCACTTTAGTAACACAGAAAAAAGAAATGCAACCAGCCAGTCCATAGACAGAGTGAACAGGGCTTTTTCTTTCTGTTTAGTTTTTATAGCCTCTTCAGTAGTCACAATAAAATGCAGCTCACCCAGTAACTCAGGATCTTACTGTAAGCTGAGTAATAAAGTCCCCGAGCATGCTTGGAGCATGGGCTTGAACATCACACCTTTCCATTATAACTCAAAAGGTGCAGTAATTGGCCCGGCCATGACACATTCAAGTTCCCAAGGCTGAATCAGTGTTATTTAAATGGGGATGTGCAGAGGATATGATATACAATTTTCTTCTTTTTTTTGTGCTGACTTTGTACTGCAGCCCCATCCATTTCCTGCTGCTATTTGTGTTCCCCTTCAGAAGCTGAAGGGCAGCAAAGTGAGCCGTCCTATCTGCAGTGTAGTTTAGAAATGCCCATCTAACAGATCTTCTGCAAACCCAGGCACCTATTGAAGACACCGAAGGAGGAAGCTCAGCGCCAGCTAATTTACCCTAAGCTCAAAGTTCAAAGCTAAACTACCTGTAGTGTGCACCCTAGATATTTGAGTTGCATTTCTCAGTCTTAAAACACTGTTGTCTGTTCTGCCCTTACGGCTTTACTTGCCCTGATCTGAAGTGTAGCCATCAAGACGGAAAATGAGTTGGAGAATACAGAAAGAATGTTAACATTTTAGTTATGCCATTGTTATTTATACCACAGTGACCCAAAAATCACTTCTGCATATAAATGTGGCTGTAAACACTGACTGTATTTATGCCAATTATTCTGCCTGGCTCGTTATTTTAAAATAATCCTTCATAACTTTAGCACTTCCATCATGAACTTTTCTAAAATCCCAGAAAGTCCTGTCTGTCAGCAGCGGCAGACACTGCTTTGTTTGTCAGGGCAAACGACTGCAGTACCAGAATTCAAGTAACAAAAATAAAAGATCTAAGGAGAAAGGAGAATCACCTCGTGGTTAATTGCCATTAAGGCAATATACTGAGAAGACCTCAGACAGATTAACCTGACCCAGCTAGTCCTGAGCAACAACAAGGAAAGACAGCCCTTCTTTGGAAATTCCCACAACCAAGGCATAAGCAACTCAGGGAAGTGCAAGTCATCCTGACAGGAGGCTGAAGAGAAGGCAAGTTCTGAAAATACATATGATACATTCCCTGTCTAGGACAGCAGTTTTAGACCACATGAAGGTTTTTCCAGCCCCTGAGGCAGAGGGAAGAGGTGAGACAGGCATGGTAGGCAGTAGCTCTGCCTGATGTTTTTTGAAACGAGCAATTAACCTCTGCTTGCTACTGCTCTAAATCCAGGGCAGTTTATTCATTCCTCTGAACCAAATTTCAGCCTAGAAATCTAAGCCTTGCTACGCTCTGGTCATGCTACCACAAGGCATGTGGTAGTTATTCTGTGACAGCGCATATACATATACACACACACATACATGCAGAAGAAAGAAATCTACCACAATTCAAGTGCGGTAAAAGTGTTTGCCTCAAGTTTAGAAAGCCCATTGAATTAGTCTAGATAAGGAACATTATTTTTGGTAGTCGATGCAGTTTTGCTCCCAGATCTGAACCAGCAGCCACGCACTTAACGGCTGAGCTGGAGGCAATTCATGAGCTCAGCATCAGACTCACACTCAAACCACTGAATCCCGACTACCATATCTTAATCCATATGTGCTCAAACAGCACCCCAGACTGTGCAACAGATGGCTGAGAACAGCTGTCCATGAAACACTCTGAGAAACAAGGATGAGCACCAGAAGGAAAATAAAAATTCCCAAGGACTTCCTCTCAGTGCAGAGGTAAGTTACTGCTTGGTCTTCCAAGAATCAAAGATAGCATGCAAACTCTTCTGTTCTCCAACAAAAACTGTTACAAACTCCTTAAAAAGTGGGTATACAACTTTATGGAGTGACCAAAGTGGTGAAGAGGCAGTAAAGTGTGTTCAAGAGAAAAGGCAAACAAAATAAAAAGTATACTTTTTATCACTCAGAATATGTTTTCCATTCTAAATCATTTTATAGCCTAGCAAAAGGTACAACATAATGCTTGAAAGATGTGGTTGAAACATTATCCTGAAGAATATTTTCACTGACTTCCTTAGTAGAAATATCTCAGTTATCAAATACTGTATCAACAAAACTAGACATTTCTAGAAGTTTAAATTTAAGGCAGAACTATTGATTTTTAATGGGCTTCTCAGAAGACAAAATGAAAGATAAAAGAACAGAAAAAGCTGAACTATGCCTTTGATGGAAGCACTGTACTTTTTTACAGGGTTATGTTTCTATACGCTTGAGCAAAGTATAAAGTTAAATAATCGTTTAATATAGAGAGATGTTAGCCTAGGACAAACTGGAGAAGACAGTTAACACCTTTGATAACACAGCAGAGAACAGTGCCCCTTAAAAACCACCAAAGGATACAGTCCCTCTGCAGAAGGAATGCATCTATAGCAGGAGCTTTGGGAAACTGAGAATAAGTGACAAATGCCATCCAGCAGCACCTTAGGGTTTGTGGTGGGGATTTAAGCCAGTTCCTAAACCAGCTGAAGCACAGCAGCAGGCAGGGCTGCAAGAGGAGTTACTGCAGGCTCCAAGTCAGGAACTGGCAGCAATATGCTGGTGAAAGGGGCTGGCTACTGGGAAAGCTACAAGCGAGGTACATGGTTGGACAAGGGCTGTAATAACAAAGCAGCGATGGCTGGCTACAGCAAGGCCGCCAAAAGGGGAGAGCAAAAAGCCAAGAACTCACACACAAGCCTTCCTGCAGGTGAGATGATTTCAGCTGGGGTAAATTCAGCTGGGGTAAGGTGGTAAAATGCTAGAAATTGCATAGAGCTTAGAGCAGGACGCACAGCAGCCTCAGAAGTTAAGAGTAGCCAGCAAGGTCCTTAAGCAGGTACAGCTGCAGAAAAAATCCTAGGCCAAGAGTCTCAGGCTAATGCAGCTCAGGTGGGTGAAGGCACCTTTCCTGGATTTTTGTGCATTTTCTTGCTTCACCACTCTGGAGTGCTTTCTAACTCTTCTGAATAAATTAATGAGCATCAGATAAGGAAGTCCTTAGCTCTGTTGTCTCTGTATGTTGTTAGTTTAGTTCTTACATTTCTGGGTGAACTCCAGTTGTGCTGAAGATCTTCAATAGAAACAAGATCTCACTTGCCTTATAACCAGTCAGTTTCCACCAAAATGGCACAATATATTTCCTCATCTATAATAAAATACACATTTAGCCAGCTAACATATATGATTTACTAAACACAGCAGTCAATACGTTGAGTATTCAGTGAGTATTCTTGACATCTGTGAAGACATTTGCTCAATAAATAGAGATGCTCTAGGTGTTCCTACGATATGCTTTTAGCTACAAATTTAGGCAATGGACTAGGATGCTTTGTTCCTAATCACAGTTTAGATACCTCTCTGATAACTGAGACACCATGGAGAGCTGAGGAGGCAAAGAGTCAGGCTGTTGAACCTTTAATTTCACTTTTTGCCTTCAAGGAGACCATTTGCTGGGGAAAATACTGTCTTTTCTGACCATCTCTAATTGCCAGCTTTGACACCAAGCCCTGCTGTGAGACCTTTCGTGAGGCTTTGTCCATCCATGTCCTTGCTTACTCTTCACCAGTTTTTCTTATTTAGAATTGAGTTTTTCAGGACATTGTTCCTTACCATGTTTTTTCTCAAGTCTTGGCACAATTCATCTTTAATCTCTAGATGATGTCATAATAACACAACCGTGACCCTGCAGTGTCGAGAGCAGAAAGGCTAGACAAGAGGGCATCCACCAGAAACTCACACCTGCAACACTTCCAGACCCTGGGACAGGGCCAGCTCTCATCACAAACACTTTCCCATGCATTAAGAGCCCACTCTTTTGCAGAAACAGCCCAAACACCAGTGGTATTAGCGTTTAACCGAATGGTAGAGGAGAGGAAATGGCAGCCAGCCAAAGCACTCCAAGCCCGCAGAGAGCTTTGGAGACATGGTCCCAGAGACAAGTACTACCCTACAGCTTTTTTATGAGGCCACCCTTTTTGATTACCCCATTTTTTACTTTGTGGGGGATACACTGGTAACCTTTGCATCTTCAGTAATTACATGAATATGGGTTTTTTTAATACTTATAGCTCTTTTCCTGAAATTTCATACTGGTTCATGGCTGACCAAAAAAAAAACCAAAAGGTATTACTGAGGGTTGCATCCAGAATGCATGCAGAAAACCACAGTGGACATAATTTGGCTTCATTGTGTGCATGCAGATCAGAATGCCTTCGTTTTGGCAGAAATTAACCCAACACTGTGAATAAACAACCCTAGGCAAGAGCGTAGTAGCAACAATGTATTTCTGTGGTTGACAAAGCCAGCAAGAGTTTGTATGGTTTTCTTCCCTGCAAAATGCACAAAAAGACATATTCCTATTTGAAGGAAAATTAACAGCACGCTTAGCCTGCAACTAGTTCCTTGTTTACTTTAAGAGCAGACCACAGTGATGTGTACAGTAACTCTGCTCCTAGTCAAGGAATGGAAGCACATTACGAGAGATGCCTGCAAAGGTATGTATAGAGCTGTCATTAAGTGAAATAGACTTACTTCTCAGAGCATCCCTTTCTGTACACTCCTGTTTGACATAAAAGTAGTAAGATCTTATGTAAATAAACACTTTTTTTTTTTCTTTTAAATATTTAATGGACTCTTAAAAGAACCATTCACTCATACAATCAGCATTACTTCAGTAATAGTTCAGGACATAAGAAGTTGATTTCGTCTCTGACAAAAAATGTTGTTACAAGGTTACTGTGTTTTCAAACATCCACTTCTGAACTAAAAGAAAAAAATAATTTCCTTTACAAGTGCTTTCAAATTTTTATGTTATTTTTTAGAATCCAAATACAGCCTGAATAATTTGGGCAATTCTTCTGAGAAAGTAGATGCATTAGTAATTCTTCTCATGTTGCAAAGATTATTAAGGCAGGATGTTTGATAACTTATTTCTAGTCTAACAAGAAACAATTTATACTGAAAAAAATGGTACAGTACTTATTGTAGTCTTTCCAGATGGTTCCTATATACTCAGGAGTCTGCAAAAGCCAGAGGCAGCATGGCAAGGACAAAATGCTTTCTACAGCTCTCATGTCCCCATTTTCTTCATTCTCTGAGCAAACCTTAAGAAATCTGCACCTAAGCATATTTTTTCCTCATGATTTGCATGATCGAATTAGTATCTTCAAGAATTTCTGGATTTGGAATGAAGAAAGTTGTAACTACACAAGTTTCAAGCTCTTCCTGTCAGACAGAAATGCAAAAGCAGAACAAGTCACAGAAATTTAATACACATTCTTGAAGCATTCCTCTTACGCATTCATGCATTTATGATCAAATATTTTCACTGTGTGATTAACAAATTATAAATGAGGTGACTTACTGCAATTTCTTAGCCTCCTTTGCTGTATTTTAACAAAACCAGAGATTTACAAAAGCAATCCAGAATGCTAAATGCCCATAATCCCTTCAGCTTTACCATAACATAAAGGCTCTAAACCAGGAATCATGGAAAAGCATGTTACTGTTTGTCTTGCATGTATGTTCTAAGATGTACTTGCTTGCAAAGATCAATGGTTTGTTTGCCAATTCTGATTGCAGGTCATCTGCTAATACTCGTGACCACATTATACTGAAGCTCTGTTAGTGATTGTCACAAGACTGCTTTATCGCTCCTTTTAAGAGAATACTTTTGTGCCAAGTGCTTTCTTAGTTCTTAAATATACAGATTCCATATTCTACCAATTTAGGACTGACATCTGAGAGAAAACATATAATTTAGCAAAGCCCCAAAAAACCTGCTTTTTAACTGTTACTAACATCCTCGAAATTCACTAAGAATGCCATGTACCTAATTCCTGTGGTGGCAAGTGTTCTCTTATTACTATATCAAAGTTGCTAAAATAGTTCATGCTTTGATCATGTAATCATAAGAAAGAAATTAGTTTGGACTTAGTTGAGACCAGGTCAGGGACCTGTAATATGAGCAGATAGCACAGCAGCCTCTTTTCCAATATATTCTAACAACAGATCCCCAATGGAGCTGAAATGAGCAACCTGAAGCCTGCTTTTTTCCTTCATTGCAAATTTCCCCATGACTTCTTTTAAACGCTTTCCTTACTGCAGCAACTATTGTTTTTGTGCTTTTCACAATAACTGAGAAAATCACTGGCATTCCTGTGTGGGAGCTGCACAAGTAAGAATATTTATTTCTTCACATATTGTTCTGCTTGGTATTGCTTCTTGGCATGTTTCTTCTTTCATTTCTCATTCCCAGTTTACTTTACATTTCTAATAGTCAAGCACTATTGCACATTGTCATAGCTACAAATAATATTACACTTAGTTCCAAATAAACTTTTTGAGCATCTGAAAAGAGTGACTTCTTTTAGTAATGTATTTTTTTACCATGGCCCTGAGTTCACTGAAGGTTTGAAATGGGTACAATCATAAACACCTTTTGCTGAGCAAAGTAGCAAGGTAGAACAAGGTTAAAAAAAAAAAAAAAGAAGGAAAAAAAGCCACACAAAAAGATTACTTGACCAGCTGTCTTCCGACTCGCTTTGCTGTTTCAGGCAAATTCATTACTTGGTTTTATTTGTTCAATAAATTTCTAGACACAGTACAGTACACTTTGGACCCTAATAAAGGCTTGCTATTGCTTCTGAAACCAATGTCCTGGCTGTCCTCTCCTCCTCATTACATGATCTTCAGGAAAATTTAAACCATCCAGCCCTGCAGCATGTACCTCCCATTCCCATGATCTTTGCTTCCCTCACCCCATACATGCCCTGAAGATGCCCAAGTACCCTGGGTTAAAAGCTGTCCCCCCTGCCCTGTCTCACCCTGCTGCCTCTGCAAGGGAGCACACCATAACTGTGAGCAAAGTGAGTGATCAAAACACGCTGCCACAGTCTTGGTGAGCAATGGATGTATCACAAGGAATAACATAGCCTGGTGCATCTTGTCAAGAAGACGTAAATACAGCCCACAACAAGTTTCAAAAACCTCATAAAAATTATATGCAATCAGGAAGTAACAGCCTGTCCAAATGCAAAAGAAATCTTCCTTTACACCTCTGCACAGACCACACTCTCCGTGTTTCAAACGCACAATTATGAGGAAAAATTTTGTTCCTCTGCTGCAAGTGCCCCCCAGCATTACGATGTCTGAGAAACGATCATCTATTAGCCAAGACACAAGTAACATCCTTGACAAGATGTAGCCTAAGAGGCTGAGAATCTTCACTGCTGATATTGCCTGCCAACATAACGCCTTGCTTTCCTAAAATGTGTAGAGGAACATCAAAGCTCTTCCAGCGCAGACAACATCTGGAGCTATTTGCCCTTATTAGCTTTGGAGCAGAGTCAGGAAGGGAAAGTATGTTTTCCTGCTCTCAAGGCAACTATTTATCTGCCTAGATCATGAATGAGTGGGAACTCTGATTGATCCCACCTCCCTTGATCTTGCAAGTACTGGGTCATGCACAAGGCAAGCAGTTTCTTAGGTCAATCGGTGGGCTCTCCATGTTGCTCACAATCACCAGTAAAATTCTGTCTAACCTGGGATGAAACTCACCAGCTGTCATTCTCACAGAAATATTCCTGATATTTTTTAGGGCACTTTTAAGTTCTTGAACCACATCTGTGCTGGATGCAGCCCCTGCAGGGGCACTCTGTTTCACCCTGGCACTGCTGCCCGGCCCTGAGCTACAATCCCTGTGCCGGTCGGTGCAAGAAAACCAGCTCATTGGGAGCAAACCGGGAGCTCTGCCAGGGCACCACATTGCACCGTGCCAATTACTAACATGCTCTTTGTCAGGTTCAGCAAATGTAATCTTCCTTGTTTTGCTTTGTACTTTCCAATAAATTGATTCTTTTTCCCTTTATTTTAGCAGTTCAAGCTGAGCTTTGGCTTCCCCAGCTTTTTGCTTCCTTTGAACCACACTGCTTCAATTATTACTATAGTCCATAGTGCTTTAGTGTTTCTTTTGTATAGTATGCCTAGGTTTGCTGTGCATCTTTTTATAAGTATGTCTTTTGAGTATACAGTTTTTCTTGACTTATAAAGGCTCAGCCTTTCATTTGAGGAATCCTCTAACTTTAACCCTTGAATTTTCACATTTTCTCTACATTTTTACAAATAGTTGAAGAATCTTATTACCATTTCTATATATTAATTTGGATTTAAGGTATTTCTGTACAGACTGGGTAGCCACTGACATTTTTCTCTTCACTTTTCCTTACCTTTCCCCCCTGCAGAATCCCTGCACTGCCAGACCACAAATATTTATATTCATCTTCATTTTTATTAACTCTCGTAGCTTCAACTTACAGTTAAAAATACTGTTTAAACCCTTTCATTAGGTCCTCAGCCTTCTCTATAATTTTTAAGGCTACTGTAGTTCTTTGCTTCTGTCCATCCACAACTAGGGATGGCTGAGATATGAATAAGGTAGAACATTACCTGTCTTTAATAATAGGCAATAACCACAAATACCTTCTACCCCTCTATGACAGCAGTATTTTAACAGAAAAGAGAGCGACCAAAATTGGTCAGTCATATATCACACCAACCACTCCCATGTGCAGTTTCAAATCTAGGTACCTAAATTTCCTGTGTAACCCATGGAAGCAAGCAGGCATCTCAGCCTATTCAGGGCACTGCAGTTCAATGACACACAATTCTCACACAACTGGTGCTTCCAGGGCTAAATTTGGAAACACCAGGGAAATTCATCAGTAAAATAAAATACTGTCTTTTATTAAAATAAACAACTTCTCAGATGTTATTTCTAGTGTTAGAATTTGTTATTTATTTTAGAGTTCTCTCATATCATTCCATGCTTGAGTGATTCCTTCTTTACAACACCATTATGAGGTATAACGCTGTCAACCCCAGCTCAGAGATGAGAGGAAGAAACACTTTCCTTGGCACAGAGCTTAGCATGAGAACTTTCAAGCTTCCTTGTGCTTTTTGCACTGCTCAGCACTGTCTCCTCTCAGTTTATTTTATGCTTGTACCTGTACAAAGGTTTGAATTCTGTGCTGGTCATAAGCTCTGGTTTGACAGCTCTCAAGGCTGAAATTATTTATTTATCTAGAGAGCAGGCCTTGCTGTCCTATTAAGGACATTTGGTTCCTACCTGGCCTTATCCTGTAATAGGGAGGAAAGGACAAATCATCTCCCAGACTCATTTGTTATTCATAGCTCTCTAATGAGACTTCAGCTGAAAAAGCCAATCTGCATCCATTGAGACAATGGCTATTGTTATGAGAAGACCCATGTGAGACCAGGGGTTCATTTCACACAGTGCTCATCTGGCGATTACAGCAGCAGTAGAGGCTGAATTCATGCTGAAGATCCTGGAAGTTAATTCAGCTCTGGGGTCTTTTAAAGAAGAAAGAAGAAAAAGCTGAAACCAGAAGAGCCTGAAATTAATTTTCTAAATATATCTGGGAGCTGTGCAGAGAATGTTAATTCCCAGAGAGTTTGGGAGTTTCAGCATTTCACTTTAGTTTGGAAATGTAACCTCCAATGGTCCGGGAACTCAGAGCCTGAGACACACTATTTTTCAGAGTTTTTAGATTTCTGTCTCCCACTCAATCCACCAATGTGGATTCAGACAGACAGCTGACTGGGAAGTCTTGGAGCTGACATCTCAGAGGAGCGGTCTCTTCATTATCTCGGGGTCTTACACAGCAAAGCAAACTGTCAATAGGCCAGAGAGGACTCTGTCAGCCTCTCATCAGTCAAGATAGGCTCCCTGGGACACTTATATCCCAATGAATCTGCATGCCCTGACGTATCCTTGTTGCACCAGAGGATTTTGATCTAGATTTAGTGACACTCAGCCGTCAAAAACACTGGCTCACTGTTATCAGCCTCTGCAAGAGCTCTGTTACCTCTGGAGTGCTTCTTCTTAAAAAAAAAAAAAAAAAAAAAAAAAAAAGTCAACCAAGGAAATGTTTCCAGTCCCTGCATAGATATTCAGAAACCTTCCTTCAAGTCCCAATGACTGTTTTATGTTTCTGTTCACTACAGAACTATCTCTTTAGACAGAGAAACAAAAGTTTGAGCACAAAGAAAAGATTATGAATCCTTTATCACTAATTAACTCATGGGGTCAGAGCTGAAGGACCTCTGGAGCACACCTCAATTGGAGTCTTGTCTGTCTGTGTCCAAGAAAAACCTCTTTGAAGTGCTGCCTTGCTCACTGCCATTCCATTTTATTTGACAACTGCTGACCATCTGTACTCAGAGCACTTTTGAAACTCTAAGTTGTTCTTGTCAAAACCTCTAACAGCAACATCAAATGTGAAGTATGAAAGGTTTTGCACTAAATGCAGCTGTCACTGCTATTATTATGATCAGCTCATCAGCCAAAGCAGCAAGTATTTTCCTTTTGTTCTTCCCTTTCAAAATGAAGTTGCAAGCGTAAGGTTCAACTGAGTTAATTGGGTCAAAAAAAACAGGAATAACTGTTTTTGGAGTTAACAGAATAGCAGAGATACAGACAGCTAAAATGCTTATTTCCCTTGGTCAAAAGGTAAGTACAAGGTTCGGTGACCTCTTAAGGCACGAGGGCGTCAGAGAAAGGTAACATGAGCTCAGACCCTGCTCTCAGGTACAGGTGAGGCACCTGTGATGTTTGGTCTGATTTGTCTCAGAGCCCAGGCTAAAAACATGACAGTTTTGTTAACAGCCTGTGGTCAGCACTTGACTTCAGCACACCAATGTGGACCAATCTGGTTAGTGACCATTTGCATTTAATTCATGACCATCTACCATACTTCCAGGAACTCCTTTTAAGAAGAGTCAAGCAAAGGCAGATAAAAGAGGGCTCAGAGCCCCTTCTCTGGATTTATGGTGAGACGTGTCACTCTCATGAAATACACTATAAAGTCACTCTTCAATATACATCACCTTTGTTCTTTTTCCTTCACAAATTAGCATGCAGCAACCGACTACATCTATTAGAGAAAATTGACCCTGGAGTCATTCAGCTAAGGATTTGCTAAAGCCCAGAGGTATTTATTATTCTTACAAGCAATGAGGCATATGGTTGACTTTTCCAAAAGCCATTTCAGAAAGAAAAGTAAATGACCATTTCTTGAAACTGAAACAAGAGATATTTAAGAACCTTTAGTCCAAATCTGGGCAGGAAGATTTAATCATAAGGCTATATAAAAATGCACAAAATGTGAAGAATTGCTTCAGGATCAACACTTGAGAAACCACGTGCTGTAGCTCCTTAAAGGGTGTAACTACCCATACTGCAACAAGCACAGAAATGGTTAGTTTTGACAGACGGTCAAGTGATTATCAAGTGACTTTCATACCTGAGCTACAAAAGTTAAATGGAGATGCTCTAGCAAAACTAGAGGATAGTTCTTTAAGAGGTGGCCAGAGTCTAAAATGACAGTCTGGAGAAACTTCAGAAAGTTTGAGTGGAGTGAAGCTTGTAATTCAGATTTGAATCTGCAGGACGCTGGATTAGACAGTGGGTTCTGAATTTTCCACCTTTTTTTGGTTTACCAGAGTTCAAATATCGTCTGTAAAATGCTAAAAGTGCTTCAGCAACAGCACAAAGCTGTCAGCACAAACCAAAAAAATTATCTTTGATGAAGAGCTAACAAAAGCCACACATCATTTGTAATCAAATACCAAAGAATTAGTAAAAGAAAGGCAAAAGATGCCTTATCCTTGGCCTCAAACCAGACAATGTCCCTGTATTTGACAACCTTCCATTCTTCAATCAAGAATTTCAGAGCTTCTTGCACAAGAACAAGATATACAGCCAAGTTTCAAACCAAACAGGCAAAAAACCAAAAAGAAAACAACAACAAAAAAAGAAAAGACTCCTTGTTTTTTCATCATTATTTTGATTCTTTATCTCTACTTTGCAATGAAGCCAAACATATTTTAAGAGACAGAGTAATAAACCTAAGGAGTACAACTCAACATCTGTCTTTGGAAATAACACTCTCTATATTTGATGGACAAACTCATTTAACAATTTGATGACCCTGGGCATCCGTAAATTTTACTGTCTGTATTTAGGAGAGAAGAGTAAAATAAACAAAGGATGAGCAGTAATATCTGGACAGGAGAGGTGCACAAAAGAATGAAGCATGAAAGTATGCAAAGAATCCCACTGCTCTGGGGAAATCCAGAGACCCATTTCACTATATGAAGAAGTTCTGTGTACTGAAATATGTGCATCTTGTGGGGACACCATAAGTATATTTGTAATTTTTCTGTCAGATACAAAGACTTCTATAAAAAAGGTTTGCAACCTGCTTGGCCAATCAGTAGTTCTTAAGTTCAGAGCCCAGCTGGTAATACCTTTTCTAGCAAGTAAACTGACTGTGCTACTCTTGTGTTTCCAGTGCTAGACCCAGTCACTGCCAGCTGCCAGATAAGCTTTGCTGCTATATGCATCAGCATTGGCCTGCCTTAGAAGAAAGTATGCAAAACCCCAACTTCCAAACTTAAAGTTACAAAGAATTATGTTTTGGCATGCATTCAACAAGAAAGGAGGAGTTCCCAGGCATGCTGGACTATCTAGAAGAAGAAACACACAAAAGTTACTGTTCTACAAAGCAGGAACATTGACATGACACAGAATATTCCAGGCTGTCATGGTTTCAGCTGAAATCACTACAACTGGACCGACAGATGGCTCTTCCCCCCCCCCCCCAGATGAGAGGAGATGAAGAGATAAGGAGACACAGATGTTTAGAATAAACTAAACTACTTTAATGAAGAATTAATATTAAAATAAAAAGAAGAAAATAATAAAATGGATACAATACATACAAAACCGTATGAAGCTCCCAGGATGACAGTCCCGTCACCGTCAGGCTCTGGGGAAGTCCCAGACTGGACTCAGTAATGGATGGGAACTGAATTCCAGCTCTGGAGTCAGGAACACATGGATCAGGATCAAAGGCAGATGAACAGACAGGTTCCTCTTCGGGCGTCAGCCATTGCAGAAAGAGAAGGAAGAGAGGAAGAGAGTTGACCCTTTGATCCCTCAGCTTTTATACTGAGCATGGGGCAGATGGGATAGAATACCCCAGTTGGTCAGGTTTGGGTCACCTGTCCTGTNNTGTCCTGTCTGTTCCTCCCCACAGGTGTGACCCCTCTATGCTTTTCCGTTTCTGACCCACTAAGGGGCAAATAAAGAAAATTGGCTGAGCTTGATTGTTATAACAATAAGTATAAAGCAAAGACCTCTCTGCTCACCATCCCTTGGCACTTAGCACAAACATTGGCCTTATCATCCTGGAAACGAACAGTTTTCTCCACAATATGCTGTTAATTTCAGAGAGTTAGATGAGGCCTAACTAAAATGTAAAATTATAGAACACAAAAATGGTTCGGTTTTTCCTCAAACTGGGACACAGGCTTGACCGGTTCAACATGCATTTTGCTACACTGAAAAAATTAAAAATGCACCATGATGACAAAACACAATGTGTTAATTCCTATGGAGCATCATTCACTGTGAAAACTCTTGGGTATCTTACAAAGACACATTTCTCCACCAGAAAGTGACACTTTGTTATAGCTCCACTATTCATGGAAAGTTATTCATTTACAGCAAGTTCTCTTTTAAGAAAAAGTTGAAAGAGTGGGATATTGTGACACTGCTGCCTGCCATTCTTTTTGATGGAGGAGAATATTTTTTCTGTTTCAGAAGGTAGGTTAATTTAGGATTAAAGAAACTGGAAATGAAATGTTGTAAATAAACTGGATTACAATGACTGCTGGGCATTTTAAATTCCTGAAAATTTCCAAGCCTGGCTTCTCATGTTAATCCAAGATCCAGAAAAAAAAAAAATCTTCTAATTTCAAATGCTTTTTTTTTTGCATTATGGGATTCATTTTACCAATGGGACCAGTTCTGTTCAAAACCTTTCAGAGCAAGGCCAGCCTGTGAACCCAAAGAGCAATTCTGATGCGCAAGCTTCTGCAGGACAAATTCAACTCATTTTATACCATTTCCAATGGAAGAGTTGCTTTTCTGTTTGTTTTTTTCATGAGTCTCTTCCCCTACTCTTTGTTCACAGTGTGCAAGTCATTTGTGAGCAATTTGGGATTAGCTTCCTTTGACTCAAAGAGCTTGTTAGGTGCTGGCATTACAGTTTTCTTTGAGTTGCTAATCTGGTGGTGCTAATTAAGACTTGCAAAGACTGTTGCAATATTCTAATTATGGCAAGTACATGTTCCTTAAATCCATTTACTGTAGAACAAAGCAGGCTTTGCTATCCGTATTTCTTGGCACTACACTCACAGCAGTACACTATTGCTTCCCCATGTTGAAATTACTTAAAAATCTCAACCATTTGAAAGACAAAAGGAGGAAGAATTAGAGAGGGCAGCAGACTCTAGATATCAGGGTAATCTTAACAATCCCTGCTACTGGAAAAAAAAAATACTGGAAAAAAGCTACTTTACATGTAGGCCATTATAGGCACCCTCCAAACCACAGACACTCCTAGGATGCCAGAGCACTTTCCTCTTACCCACATCCCCCTGCTCCAGCTCAGAGATATGCATGCTCTGCTCAATCTGGGCCTTTCACTGTCCTTTTAAATCCCATCTGACAAGGACAGTGAAAGAGGAAGCAGGTAGTGTCTGTCCCTTGGTGTTCCTCAAACACCTTTGTAGGGCACTATGATTACACACATTTACATTATTTCCTCACTATGAAAAAGCAAACTTTCTCTGGCCCTCCAGCACTCGCTGCTCTTTGTGGAAATGTAGCATTTTATATAGTATGCTGGGTATTATTCATGGCAAGAATAAATTGGTCCTGCCTGGACCTTTGCAGGTTCTCTGCTCTAGCAGTTCAGACTACCATTACATTACAGAAATTTGCAATACACGGCCAATGCTCTGCCCAGATGGTTGGGTTCATGTACATTTCCTAGGAGATATGGCTTCAAGGAGCAAAGTGTTCTTTCTTTTCTTATTGAGATTTTATTAAACATTTCATTTAGCAATTTCTAGTTAAATTTAATGCTCACAATCTAATCTATTCCAAAGCCTCTGGTTTTCTTGCACATTCTGCTGAAAGGGGCAAATTCTCGACTAATGGTAGATGATTTTGTTTCAGCTCATGAACTTTTAAGCATCTCTTTCATACCTTTTGCAGTCCTTTATAATCTGGTAGGATTCAGATGGCTTCATGATAGTTTTATGGGTATTTTTGACAAATATTATGCTTTCTTCTCAGCATAGCGAGGAGCAAGGAAGCAACACAATGCAGATGGGACAGTCAACTTTATTCCCTTATTTCCATCACTGTAAGTTTGCATAACCCATTTCAGCTCACGGGTGTCAGAACATTTCTACAGTTCACTTCAAACTGGGTTAAAAAAGAAACTTCTCAAAGGAGCAAACTGAAAATCTGAAGAAAAAAAATTCAGTGCGTTCAAAATACTTGGTTTTTATTTCAGCTTCCCAATCACAAATTCACTTATATTTCAGAATGGAAAGCTCTCTTGAGGTCCAAATGCTCTCTTTCCATATGTGTTAGAACTAAAATAAAATCCACAACAGTGTGAAAACTAAAATGAAATGCAGTGCAAAGTGTATGGTTGGTGACACACCAAAGGGCTGGAAACCAGAGTCTGAGGAGATTGTGAGCTGATGCAAGTTTGTGTGGCATCCCTAAGAAGAAAAAAGGGAAGACAGGTTTGTGGAGCATCAAAACTTTTCATTCACTACAAAATAAATTATCACCTGGCACACAGCTGTGGGTAAAGGATCAGCCATGGAGGTGAAGCTGTAGAGAGTGTTCCTTTGACAGAGCAATTAACTCATCTGGTTGACTGATGCCAGGACAAATGGTAAATTGTTTCTAATGCTCTGATGCAGAGCTGTCAGAGGAAAAGGAGTAGTGTAAAACTCAACATCAGTAATATAACCCCCCACACACTCCTCAGCGCAGCACAAGGAACTTACAGAGAGCACTCTTCCTAAATGTCAAAGCTATTAAAATACTACATACAGCATAAAGAAAACCAAGTTATTCAGGCGGCCACTCTACATATCTAACCACACTTGTCTTTTAATGTTTCGCTTACTTCTCTCATTTACACTGACGTCAGCCATCCTGTTTGGTAGAATAAGAAAAAAAATAAGGAAAGGTGAAAACCATAAAAAACAAGAAAGTCCTTACAGCTATTTCTATTACACAACAAATATTGATTCCTTTCTGATTTTCATAGAAATTTGATGGAGTCTTGTCAGTGCAAGATTGATCTCTCTGCTTCTGGGAATGGTAGGTTATCAATATAATTGCTACCATCAGTGCATTTTCACAATCCTTCCTGACATTTCTGCTCCAGTAGCAAATTAGTGCCATGTTGTAGTAGTAGTGCCATATTTCCTCACTTGAACCAGCTACCAATGCATGGGGATTTTATTTATTATTTTTTTCCTCCCTCTGGTAGAAGAGACACAGACCTACCCCAGCCCAAAGCACCATCTTTTTTATTATTACTGAACACTATAGATGAGTAAACCAAAAGCCTAGATAACCATATATCTTTCTGAAGATGCTATTTCAACAGGGGTTTGGTTTTGTAGCTTTTTTTTTCCAGGTAGCAATTCAGTGCACGTGCAAGTTGTACCTTCCTGTGAGAGCACAGGGAATTTAGTGAACCTTAAGGCTTATGGTGCATTACAAGCAGCAGAGTCAGTCAGGTGCTGATCGTGCAGATAAGACACAAACGTGCTGCAACCAGACGCAGGAGGTATTGGGCAGCTACAGTCCCACAGGAGGTTTCAGATTCTCATCGCCTTTCTGCATCAACCTACCAAAACGAGCTTAATCCCTTAACAGCTAATACCACTATACAGTGGCCGGTGAAACCGCACCTTCCTGCTTCTTCAAACTCAGTGTCCATCTCTCTTACAGTCTTTTTAGCCAACTTGTTTCTCCAGCTTTAATTTTGTTGTAACTTGTAAATAAACTCTCCTCTCCCATGGGGCTACAGATAATGAATAATAGGATCTGCAGCTCTCTGAACAGGTCGGGCACAGGGCTCAATTTACCAACCTGTCCACAAGAGATTTTTCTGCATCACCTTTTCATAAGTGTGGCACCCAGATTTTGGTCATCCTATGTACATTATGAGATGAGAAAGCAGGATGGAAGACTGAAAGCATTTGTCCATCCATGAACCAAATGCAACACAGCTCCCTGAGGCTGAGCCAGGTTTATTTATGACCTTCTTGCCAACTCCCCACCAAGAGAAAAGTACATCATAAGGGCTAATTGGGGACCCACTGAAGTCTCCGGGCTTTGGAGCAGACCTTTAATTCCTGTCATCATAGCTTACCCATGGCTTCCCTGCATATAACCAGGTACCTCAGAAACATCACATCCCACAGTAGCAAAAGCCTCAGACTCTCACTTGAATTGAGCTTTGATTTGGCTCTCAAGTGCTAAAGGATTTAGGATCTCTGGTGAGAGGTAATAGTATGAGCTTTACTTCTGTGATATCCAAGCCTTCACAGTAACATATCCTCTGAAATACAGCAGTCAGAAACCTTCCATTAAAAAAAGAAAAAAAAAGAAAAAAAAAAAAAAGAGAAGTTGCTGTTCTTTCTCTTTTCAAACTTAGGATTTATTAAAGCAGAACCTTTCTATGAGGGAATATCAGTTGGAGAACAAAGTGTTTTATGGGACAGCATTTCTAAACAAAGACCAGTACTAACCCCCTTGAAAAAAAGCCAGGACACATAGCTGAGTGGAAACACGACTTAAACCTCAACTTGTTTCCTAAAGAGGCTCTTGCTAGTAATGCAATATCCCTATCTCTAGGATGCTCTAAATTCCAGTGGTATTTATAGAAACCTCCCTCCCTCAGGTTTCTGAACATTCATGTGTCTAGTTTTAATTGCAGTGAAGTCAAACAAGCAAGGGTTGAAAAGTCCGTGTCTTTCTTTTGGTTGATTGGAAGTTTGCTTCCAAGCCAAACCCAGCTCTAAACTTCTGCCATTTATCTGCCTCCCACAGAGGCTTTCAGATGCCACCAGCCAGCTCTGTCCCATTTGCAGCTGCAGGCACACGTTGCGATGTGCCGTGAACAACACATTAGTAATTCAGCCGAAGATAATGGGACCAGCAGCAATAAGACCCTTATTGAGGCTAACAGGAACTCACAAAGTCTTTGATAAAACCCTGCACAGTTCTGTAAAGCACAAGTTTACTGTAAATCTCTGTAATAGGTATAAAGGTGGCCTGAGCCAACTTAGATAATATAGTTTGCTGACAGCCTGGGAGATAGGCTGAGCTGAAGCTGTACATAGCACCAGGCCACCGTCCCAAGGTGTACACCATCTCCTAAGCTTTATTGCCAACGTGTAACCACAAATTACCTGTCCTGCATTCAGTAAGGAAGAGTTGTTTGCACAGAGGAGGCTTATTTAAACATTAGCTGGGCTGCATATGCAGCGCTCCCAGCAGTATATAGGGCCACAGAGACCTCTGCTCCTGGGAACTCATTTGGCAGCAGCGATGGTATTACACAAATTCACTTTTGCTGAACTCCTGGCCTATCAAACATACAGTTAAAGCAGATAAATATGTACAACATAAACAAGTCAGAGGGATTACCAGGATTAGTCACAGTCTCCTCTGCTGCTGCCAACGTTACAGGCAATCCCTCGAATATAGCAAGAGCAGCACATCATGAATGCATAGTACCTATAAACCACGCATACTTGATGAACAAATAAACTCACTATGAAATGTGAAAAATAGGTATTAAAAGGATTTTGATATCTGCTTCTACCTCCTTCTTGCCAGAAGGGAAATATTGGAAACAGTGCACACCTGTAAATAGCATCGCAAGGTCAGCCGCTGTCAGGCCCAGCTCAGAGCTGCAGCTGACAAACTGATTTCAGGACATGAATCTCTTTCAAGTGAAGACTTGAGCACCTTAAGTTATTCCTGTTAGCCCTCCAAAACGCTGAAGGACTTCTCAGTTTGTAAAGACTTGCAGAAGTCTTCTGCATCTGGTTTGTGCATTCTGAAAGACACTGTGGGTTGGGAGATCCCTATCCCACTGCCTGGCAATTGACTGCTTTGTGTCCCAAACACGCCCATGGGACCATCTCTCTCTAGGATGGAGAGGAAACACCAGAAGCAGCTACCAGCACTGGAGGTCAGTTTTGAACTAGAAAGATTTTGTTTGGAGGTGGTTTTGCTGGGCTTTTTTTGGTTGGTTGGTTGTTTTTTTACCTAGAGAACATGACGGGTTTTATTCCAATCCATTACAATATTTAACACATAACACAGTTAAGCATTTCATACAGTATTTGGGTATCTCTGTAGCAAGCAAATGTAGTCAATTAGAAAGAGCCTCCTGCTCTGAAAGCTAGAGGGATTTATTTCTATAAAATAATATAGAATAAATGCTCTCCTATAATATATAGGTATGGCCACACACATCTACACCCACTCACCCTTTATTCAACAAATAATGCCTCATTTATTAATATTCTACAGTAGTGAGGTCTGTCTAGTGAAGCATTAATACAACATTTCTCAAACAAAGTTCTTGTTCTGCTTGATCTATTTTGTAAATGTTTGGTAATCTATCTTGATACGCTCCTGTCTGTCAGGGGCTGCTATCTACTTCATGTTTTTGCTTGAAAAAGCAGACAGTGGCACTGTGAGATACTGTCCTGGGACACTATAGCATTTCTTCCTTAATTATATATGAGAAGAGTTTCACTGATTTTGAAGGTTATGTGAGACATGAATAATTAGAAGCAACATGAAGTATTTACGGTCAACACTTAACTGTATGTAAAGAAATCTGCAGTCATGAAAGTGGGTGAGCAAGCTGTTCTGGCATGGACACACAATTGTGGCTGAAGAGGCTAATTCATGTATAAGCACCGGAAGCTGCATGAATAAAAGATATTCTGAAATATCTGCTGACTCGAAAACTGGTCACCTGCAGAGTGACAAAGGGGTGGGGTGGACATGGGCAGAGCTCCCTTGAGGAGCACTGCCAGGTCAGGGGCACGTAATCATGTCTGGGCTGAGCAGAGCAGCATTGGACTAGCATAAGAAAGTTAGCAAGTAAGGTTTCTCACACCACTTATTTTTATCTCACTTTCTGCTCCTCTGCTGTCTTTCAAACACATCAGGTGGTCAGCCTTGAAATCTTTCAAGGACCTTTGAGTTTGACCCATAAGAATTTAATTTGTTCACCTCAGGCTAATGTCTGCATCCCAAAAATGAACATAGCAACACCTGTGACAGCAGGCTTGGCAGAGGGTTAGGACCCAGGCAGAGATCCCACTCTGTAACTTCCCACTGAATAATTGTTAACGATGAACTAAAGTCAAGTCCCTCAAAAACACCTACATCCCTGTGATCAAACATGAAATGCAGATCCTGGCACTTCAGTGCACTGAGGGCTAAAGAGGATTAGAAAATCAAGCAGCAGAAATAGAAATTATTTCACTTGCCTTTTTCTTGCTATAATTTCAACTAAGACCAAATTTAGAAAGTCAGATCTATCAAGACAAGTTCTCTTGATTTCCAAGTCTTGTGTTTTCCATCCAGAGGCATCTACCTAGCATGTTTTCTGACACACAGGTGACAGTTATTAGTACATTAAAAGCATTCAAAATGAAAATACAGGTTAATCAGGTATTGGAGAGGTAGAGCAGAAGAGGTGGACAGTCATTAAGATTTTGGGAAAGTTTGAAAAGCACAACTCTTTTTCAGTGAAGCAAGATCAGTCTTTGGAAATAACTCCTGTGTGTCTCAGGCCTGGGCACCTTGAAAGAAGAGCGGTCAGTTCTCATTTCTGTTTGACCTTGAGATCATAATTGCCAAAGCAGCATCAGTGGGTTTCTGTTAGTAATTGGGAGTCACTGAGTTAAGACTAAGCTAGCATGAAGACTGAAGTACCACTCAAGTCTTATAATAAATTGGAAAAAATAGCTAACTAGCCAATATTACTACATAAGAACTAAAGGTTAAAAATGGCAACTTCTGCTCTTTGGGTTCATAAGTTACCTCATACACTGAAAATAGGATCAGTATTGACTTTAGAATGATACAGCCTATAGTGAAGACAGCAAAGACATTCCCCAAGTCCCTGTACTAATACAGGAGCTCTGCGGTTTTTTTGGTGTGTGTGTTTTATTTTATATGTTGTACAAAATATGCAGTGCATAATGAAAAGATGCTTGAATATTTTGCATTGGGTTCCTTGCTAATGCTGCAGTTCTGTAAGGAATATTTCACAACAATGGAAACAAGTTTATGTAGGTATATTGATAGAAAAGTCAAGAAATAGAAGAATCAGGACAAGAAAAATGGATATTTTTTGTGGAATTGAAGTGCACCTCTGACATCGCTGTTACCTCCTCTTACGGAGGCAAGCCAGCTGTCACTGCACTAAAACCAAGGAAGCTGCTTGGGCAAGTCTAAAAGGAGAACCAAAGGACTTCATCTGCTGTCTACTCAAATGTGTTTATAGTTGCAAGGTATAATCTACCACAAATAGCCACATTTAAAGAATGCAATTACATGGAACAAAGCTGATGACTCTTTCAGTGCACAGAGATCATTAGAAAACGGTAACCAGTTGCAACCTATTATTTCTTTGCACCAGAGAAATAAATTGATTGTGTGTCAGCTGATTTTCCGTCACACACAAGTGGAGGTAGCTTATAAAAGCTACTCAAGCCTGACAGTTCTAGCCCCGATGTTCACACAGCAGGCATACAGAAGGAAAATAAACTGGTTTGGGGATGCTGAGGAAACCTAAAGAACTCAATTTGCTATTGCAGACTAGGTGAATAAAAATTACAGCATCACTGAAGATGCACCACTTACCCCAGAAAAACAGGTCACTGACTAGAGATATGTCAAATGGCTTAACATACTACTTATGCATTAAGCCCAAATCCAACCCAAAAATTTAAAAGGGTGTTTTATGAAAGAGGGTGAACTTAGCACACCTTAATTTTTGTCATCCTTTTTCACGAAAAATAGTGTGGTAACACCGAAGTGTCTCCCTGACATTTATTGGTCAGTTGCAACCTCACTGCAAGAGGAGATTACAAAAGATATTATGCTTTTCCTTTTAATAATTAACCTGAGGTTTTCATCATACATCCGGGTCTCCCAAAAGATGAGAACTTAAGCAACTTGGACTAATTTCAGAACATTTTCAAGTGCAAAAGTTTGTGATATCACTGTAGTTTTCCAGAGAAAATAGAAACTAGTTTGTTAACACTCCAAATTTTACAGCATCCCAAAATAGCATGCTTGGGTGACTCCCAAACCTTTACATTTAGTAACTGAATTCTGAGCTTTTTTCTACCAATATTTAAGTATCTGTTATTTACTTTTCAATATATTGTAGCCAAAAATCACTCCAGTATCTGTTCCCATGTGGTTCAGCTGTCCTTAGTGATGAAGACGTTTTGTCATTTAAAAGGAAGAAAGTAATATTAACTGGATACAAAAGTTTCCACCAAAGTTTCAGGTTTTTTCAGTTCTATGTTCATTGGCAATACAAGAACAAATTACATCTTTTGTAATAATTTTCCCAATACTTCACATTCCAAGAAAATTAGATTCACTCCCCATTTTACGGGGAGGTGAGGAAGGGGGGACAGAAATTTTCTAGTAGCAATTAAACTGGCTCAGCTTATCCCCAGAGAAACTTCACATAGAAACTGTTCATTTTAAAGAGTCTTCACTGAACCTGTGAACCTTTAAAAAGAAAAACTTTTCACTATGAATTGGAAGATCACAGAAATGCCTAGGTTGGAAGGGACCTTTAAGAACATCAAGTAGTTCATTTACAGTAAAAAAAACCAACACAAAACACACAAACACCCTCAGAATTTCACAATAAATATAAACATAGACAAAAAAATAACTCACAGAAAAAAAAAAAAGTCGGAATTGTCCCTTTAAATTCAGATAAAGCTTGGATTATTCCATGCAGCTCAAATTAACAAAGCCACAGCTCTCAGGCAGCTTTTGGGTGATCCAAACAACCCTCAGGAGCCTCAGGCATTGTCAAGGCAGGTCACAGCCTCTGTGGCTGCTGGAGGAACCATTCTCACAGACTATCTTGGGCTGTGCCTGTGAAACAGGTGCTGCTTATCTATGGTGCAAGGCTCTGTCCAGAACAATGACCTTGAAAAGCAATTTTGTTGATGAATATCTGTTAGGGCTGAGATTAAGCAAGAGAATGCGCTGGTGAGAAGGCTGTAGAGAAGCTATCAGATTGGTAAAGAACATGGTTTTGTCATTTCTTTTGTCTTTTTGATATTGACTGCTACAACTATGTAACCAATATCATCTTTCTACCTCTAGTTTTCAACCACTTCTACATATAACAGCAGCAACACATAGTGGTGGTCTATATATCAGTCCTTCACATAGCTAAAAGGATGAAAGTTTATTGCACTAAGGCTGGCTTTGTATCCCAGCTGAGACACACTTCAGAAACCAGGGAAGGAGTAATACTTCTAACTTGCATGTAGAGGGCTAAGCTACCACCATAAAGAGGGAAAAAAAAGTTGCAAAATTCATGACAGTCTTTTCAGAAATACCAAGAAAGTCTTCTGCTTTCCCTCACCTATTCAGACAAAGGGTGTCTGTGTCTTGGGAACCCAGAGGTTTCCATTTAGAAGAGACATTTAAAAGATAGTCAACTTCCCTTTAACCAGCCTTCTTACTTGCAATAAGAGGTTAAAAGAGTCTCTCTTGGAGTAAACACTGAATTCCCCTTAGAATTCAGGGAAAGTATTCATTTCAAGCTTTTCAGACAAAGGAGTTAAAACCAGGGGATATTTTGCAGCAAGTAAAACCTAAAAATAAAAACGCATTGCTTTCTAAATATTTTTTCTAAATGCACATATTTTATTATTTTTTTATATAAAATGCTTTGCTTGGAGTCTTCAAAGAACAAAATCAAATAAAGCAATGTTGGAGAAATGTATTTTCCAGATATCATGGTGGTATGGTCACAGCTTCATTACTATCACAAAAGGCTTAATTGTAGTAGATTTTTACCAGCTCTATCTACCACTCACTTCCTATGCAGACAGCGGTGTTAGACATAAAATAAAATGGCTTCTCTTCAGGAAGTGTAATTAAATAAAATGGGAATATAACTAAGGAAATGAGCCCTTTAAGATTAATTTAAGAAACAGCACACTGGTGCTGGGAATGTACCAATGACTGTAAATCTTGGCTGAAGAACAGGCATAGGAGCTTCCAGAGAGACTGTTGGGAGTCTTTTTTCTTCTGGAGGAAACAAATGATTGACAAAGGCAGACAGTTGGTAAATTTTTCTCCAGGAAGGAAAAACATTCTGTCTTTTGCCCCAGGCTGGTGGCCTGACTTTCACTACTGAGTGTATTCTGCATTATCCTGGTACAATTTTATTCCTTTTTTAAATCCTAAATTGCTCATGAAATGTTATAATAAGAATACTAATATCCGTATATATAAACAGATTATTAGATATTAATTACTCCCTTCTCCAGTGTATTGCAAAAAGATAAATCCTTCCAGAAACACCAAGTTGAATTAGAGAGGTTGCCAAGGCTTTGCCTGCTCTTAAATGACCTAAGATTCAAACTGACCATTGGCACTATTGCAGATAAAAGAATAAGTGAATCCATGCTATATGTGAACAGAAACTACCTTAGGTACATTTTTATTCTTTCACCTTCTGAGGTAAGAGCTGAAACCTTTATTTATACAATCTTCCAGGGCATTTGTGTTCCTTCTACACCGAAATTGTGTAATGGTTATCTGTATGCCTGGGATGGCTGTATTTTCTTACAGTTACCACTCTGTGTAAGTATCCCCAATTGTGGCTCTGAATTATAGAAAAGCCCAGATTTCACAGCCAACCTAGAAATCTGTTCAGCAAGATCACTCTGAAAATAATGTTTATTTTTAAAAAATCTCTCTCCATTAACAGTCAGCTTCCACGGTGACTTAGTAGAGACCAGGAGGATCACCTTTGCTGTATTTTAATTGGGACACCCTTAGTTATTGTGATTGCAAGAGCAACAGCAGCAGTGATTGACCTGTTACCTCAAACATAAAATGGATTTCTTGCTTTGCGATGTGACCAAGTAGTTTGTACCTGTGGATGTTTGGTGTATAGACAGATGGCTTCAGCTGTGAGAGTGTTGCATTGGGATAGAGAGGGCAACAGCTATGAACTGTTTCTAGCTGCAGGAAACTTGAGTCCAACCAAGATGAAGATAGGGCAATGACTCTTTATCCTGGCCCAGACAAGGAGGTTACAGGAGTTAACAAGCTATGGAGGTGGTATCTTCATTTTTTGTTCTGAGCAGGAGATGGTCCCCAGCTTCAGCTCCTCCATAATTAACCTTTACAGCAGGGTAGGCATTTTAAACATGTCTCAAACTAGATTTTGGTAAGCAGGGGAGGCAATACTGCAGAGGATAATTTCTAATATTCTTGAATTAACTTGTCATTATATTTGACTAAAAATGTTTCATTTTCTTTCCATCAGAAATGCTGTTTTGAGGCGGGGGCAGTGAGTCTTCAGCTATAGGTGTCATTAAAGAAAAGAGTCTTCATTCCTCAGATTAGATACTTGTATGAATAAAAACATTTTGCCTAGGAACTGGAAACAAAGGGTCCACCCTAAACTCACAAATCATTTAAGATTTCAAATTCACAAGAAATTTTTGAAAGGGTCTAGACACATAGTTAGTGTCAATGGCTAAAACATTTACAAGAAATGCAAAGTAGAAAGGAGAAGCAGCTTTAAATCTAAGCAGCCTAAAAGGAAAACAGAAACAGTTTCTAGCCTTCTCCAATTTTTAACAGCGTCTGACAAAAATTCCTTCCACAAGAGACTAGTGAGGGACAGACAGGCTGCATGCTATTTTCTCTGCCTCGGTACCCTTGGTCACTCCTGACTCAGCAATGCAAAGTGAGGTGTGGTACAGATCCCAGCTGGAAACTCACAGGGATACAAAAGGATCATTACCCTTGCACACTCCTGAGAGGGACCTCCATCTAGCAGTAAAAGAGCATGTTCCTTTTTTCACTTTTGTCCTTTTACCTTTTCTTTTTAAAAGCATACAGATAAATGTCAACATAACAGTCACTGAAGTCATGCAAAACAAATCCATTTTTCCCATTATGTCGGCTGGCCTTTAGTTCAAAGTTGTGCAACTCAAACTTTCAGACTCTGGTTTGGGGTTTAAATACTGCACTGGGGAGAGCACAAAACACTGCTGTTCCTTAAGGCTCCAGTCTTTAGCATTCACATCACCTCCTTGGTGACCAACATCTGCTGTAAAGAATTTAACTAGGCAGATACATTTATACAGTTCCTTGCAAAAAACACTGCCGCCACCACCACAAACCCACACGATTCTGGCTGGGCAAGTAACAGTAGCTGGAAACCAATGCCTGCTTAAAACTGTTTTATCTTTATCATGTTTTTAGCTTTTAGCTGAAAAAAGAAAAAGCATTCAGCACATCACTCCAGAAGAGAAATGTGGAGAAATGTCATTACTCTCTCTAAAATACGGAGCAGCGCTGAGTGACAGGGCATTATTACATCCTTCCAGGCAAGAACACAGAGAAAAGGGATTTGAGAAAGAATCTGCCTCTCACAGAGAGACCTGCTCAGCTCTGAGCCGGTGAGTCCTTTGGACCAGTAAACCTCCAAAGGATCCACTGGTGCAAAGGATGCTAACTGAGCACAGGCAGAATATTATGGGGTGAGAGATGTCTACAGCCAGGAAAAGTCTGAGGATAAAGCAATGGACCACAGTGGTGTATGATTGGATTGAGTAAGGAGGATCACATCCTATAGATTTGTTTTTCACTTATTCTTCACCAGCAGCTTTCTGCATGGATTTCAGGCCCAAATTATGCATAACTGAGCCCACCGAAGAGCCATTTCCAGGAGTGCCATTCCACAACACAACAGAGATGAACACGAGCCAGTGCAGCGCTCTCAGGACTGGGCTGCATGGGGGTAGGAGCAGAGCCAGCAGCTCAGACCCTCCCCACGCTCTCGGACACTCAGCTCTGCCGGCTGAAGGGTCTCAGAGGCAGCTCCCCAGCAGGCTACCAGGGAAGCCATAGGGAGCAGGGAAACGCTCAGGTCTTGCTCTTTTTTCCAGTCCCCTCCTCCCAAATTACCACGCACATCCCATTCAGTGGGGTTTATACAAGAACAAGACTGTGTAGGGGTGGTGGTGGGCAGGGGGGCAGACAAAAAGACCACACACTAACCACTGTGCCTTTTCAGAATGGAAAAAACCATGTTTCTTAAATCTATTCTCCTTTTGAAAAGGTCACAATGGATGATCCAGTTGACATAATAAAGGTGCGTTTTCAATAATCATTTGAAGCTGTTCCTCAAAAGTGCTTCTTAGTGCAACACCATTGTTAAGAGATAGCAAGAGATCTTTTCTTGGACTGAGAATGGATTTATCTTTTAGCAACTTATCTCTTTACACTTGACCAAAATATAAAAACACAAAAGTGGAAAAAATTGGTCATCTTTCAAAGGAAGTGCACTCCAAGAGAAAAAAAATCCTAGCTTTCTGACAAAAAAAAAAAGTCCTTATTTCAGTTTCCTACTTCAAAAATGAGAATATCCATTCTGAAAGTTTAGAGGAAAACTTTCTTTACTTTCT
Source organism: Scolopax mira (assembly GCA_004320125.1). NCBI lineage: Eukaryota > Metazoa > Chordata > Aves > Charadriiformes > Scolopacidae > Scolopax > Scolopax mira. The sequence goes on along the minus strand of BJBW01001054.1, from coordinate 127,309 downwards.
TTATACATAAAACTCCCTCAGAGATACATCTCAAATATGAACAAAATATTAATCTATTTTTGACAGAGGGAGGTATATATTAAATACACCATAAAACCATTTGCTTTTTTATTATTTTGCATGAAAAGAAGAAAGGCCTATTCTGCTGTATAAGAGTAAACATTTCAATTAAACTCCATTGAGATGTGTCAGAACACTTTGAAATACATCTATATTTTAATAATGGATCAGTGATATATCAATTATTACGTACCAATAATCCAATTAAAAATACACTCCGAATAAACAATCTGGCCCAACTCCAAACCTGCAGACTATTTAAACAATCTAAAGGGAACATTAGGTGCCAGGATGCATATTTTGTTTTCTAATTAAGGTAGTATTTGGCTGACATAGAAGCAATTTACATGTAAAAGCCAAACAATTAAGAAGGCCTCACAACTAAGACTTAGGCATTTCACACATGCAAATTGAGCTTCGCACTATAAAACAAATGCAAAGATGACTGAGTTACACTGCACGTGTACTTGCTAACATAGAGACTTCCACTAGACCTCTGACTTCATCTGCATCTTATAATTGCCTACAATAAAAATCTAAAAAGCAGAAGAAAATTAGAGGAGTTCAGTTATGGATAGTAGATGAAGATTCACACCATCCTTCCCTCCTCAAAAGACGACAGGAGCTGATTGCCCATCCTCTGTAGCAGGATGAATACTATAGCGTTCACACATAGGATCAGTTTGGGATGCTCCAAAACAGTTGCAATTTCTCCTGTGTCTGTGGGGCCAAAGCCAGGTTCATAGTGCCTAAACGAGAGGCTGCAATGAACACGAAACACGGAGGCTTGGTGTTCCAAGACTGTAATTGCTTCTCTTCCAGGAGTGGGGAGGTAAGCGCCTGGGGCAGGGGGTGGTGAGCACCCAGGCATGAGCCAATCCTTCAGAATTTCAGCTGGGGCCAAGCTCAGACACTCCCAAATTTCCATCCCTGGACTCAGTTTACCAGCAGTGGTGTTCAAAATTAACAGGATCTTGTAACAGCTGAGAAAAGAAAGCACCAATTGCTTTTTCTTGAAGCCCAACAGCTTCCTTAGTTTACCACTTCATCCAGCACTGATCCCGTGCTGTGCATGGGCACAGGTCTGTGCTCTGCTGTCACCAGGCGCCGGCAAGGAGGAACCAGGGAAATACAGAAAAGTAGGGGGTATAGCAGGTAACAAAGCCAGCCTCAAGGATAAATATAGGTCAAGTTGAGAAATGTCCCTGCTTACACTGGTGATTATTTTCACATAAGTCTGCTAATATATTGCGTTCAAGGTGACAAAGTTTTACATCTTTACCACCTAAACAGAATTATCCCCATATAAGAATTCAGAGTGGAGCACTCCAGGAAGGAAGTGACTTTTCATGTTGACAAATTCCAAAAGGGGAAGCAAGGAGCAATTGGAAAGCATTGATAAGATCTCCTGGATAACCACAGTTGGGACTGTTGAAGGACATGGGAAGGACTATATAAAAAAAACAGTTAAAAAATCTCAGTTTTCTGGGTAATAAGATAGATGTCCAGCTCCAGCAAACCTTACTTACCAAAAAGGCATTATCCACTTGAAACCTTGGTAAGGTTCATATATGATGTGCAGAAATATGGTACGCCATTGCACAGGGATGAGTTGAATGCTTCTCTTTCCCACTCCTTTTCTTTTCCTTCAATTATAACCAAATGGCTTTTTTATTATTATTATTGTTTGGAAATTGAAGAAAATTGCTAACTATGCCTGTCACAGTGAAGAGGGGTGGCTTGAGGTGACATGATTAAGCACTATGTGATGGATCACATTTCACAGAAAGTTATCCTTCTTTACACCAGCCACAGCAATAGATCAAAATTTTTGGTTCTATTGGAAGTTGGAATTAGAAGAACAAATTATGATTTAGCCATGAAGATGACAGCTAGAAATACAAGATTCTGCTAGGCATCAAGTGATGCCCTGGTATTGAGGCTGAGACCTTGCAATATTATTATTCTGTATCTCACCAACAAAAAACTTCATACAACTACAAACAAAAAAATGCCAAACCATACAAACACACCTGCCCCTGAAAACCTACATACCACATGTTATACTGCAACCTTAAAGGTAAGTATTTAAAGGGAAACCAGAGAAACATTGCACATTTTGTCTCTTCCCCTCCGAGAAGAAAAAAAAAGACATTTCAAAAATCTCTACAGCAAAAATAAAAATCTACCTGAAGAGAATAACAAAACATTTTAATTTCAAGGTTTTCAGGCAGGAAGGGCCCTATTTTGTGCCCACTTCCTTAAACATGCTTTCAGTTTGTCAAACAGATTGATTCACTTACACAAGATAATTCTTCGTGCTTTTAAAATGATTGCATTTTGAATGAGAGCTGTAATAGAGTGAATATAGACAGAAATAAATATTCCTTCTTACTTCCATTGCAAGAGGTAACACTGCCTTTGTGTTTACAACCTAAGAAATATCATATTTTTTTAAAGATTGGCAGCAGATGCTGCGTGAATTACTGAACTAAATTAACTAAAAAAAGACTGAAAACTACAAACAACATTAGCATGAATAGAATATAAGCAAAATTTACTTGTAGTTTATTTAATAGTCTCTGCATTAATAGTCCCTGAAATGTACTTTCTCTCTTTATACAACATTGGGAGTGAAGTAATATCTGTTCACAGTGCTGAAAGACTTCTGTATTGTTTTGATTTTGACCAAGTGGATCTTCTCGTGGGACTTAAAGTCTACAACCCACAAAGGAGAGTTATATAGCTTATCTAAGAGGAGGTCAGCATAAATAAATATTAAGCATTTGAAGATTTGATGAATCTGAAACCTTTTTACGGTATCAGAATTCCATAAGTACACATCTATTTCAATATTATCTGTGGGACTGCAACAGAGAGGATCCTAGCAGATGACCAGAGATGCTTTGGGTGTTTCAGTTAATAAATGCAATTTAAGGTCCTCTTTTCAGTGTTCTCCTCCCCTGGCAGGAGAACACAAAACTTGTTGTCTGAAGTTTTTCAATTATTAAGACGGAAACATATTCAAAAATAATGAGAGTTTCAAAACTGATCAAAGTAAAAGAAAAAAAACGCACAAATCAGAAAACCTTCAACAAATATTAGAGTATGGGTTTGAATTAATCATCCAAAATAGCAAAACAGCTTTGAAATTTCAATCCATACATCTGACATGACACACAAAATAATGGTGAGCTGACTTCTACTTTGATCAGGGACTATCAAAGGGGTTCCATGGAGTTAAGCTTATAAATCCCACTGAAATTTAATAATTTGGAGACTTTAAATGTCTTAGATACAATCATAGCATCAATTTTTACCTTTTTTTTTTTTTTTTGTCTGTCAGAAGATTTGAGCCACATCTCTCTAGGGCTTAAAAAAACAAAGTCAAGTGACATCTAAACATAATCAACATGTGCCACGATTCAATCTCTCAATAATGACTTAATAAACCCCCTCATAACTAAAGCCAGGTGAGTAATTTAATGCTAATTATTTCCAATTAATTACTTCTTTCAAAAACAAAAGCAAAATGAAATTTTAATGTTTTTGTCTTTAATAATTACGAATACTTTTAATTTGCAATTCACTGAGTAGTCATTTTGATCTTTGCTGGTATTTGTGTAATACTGACTAGCTAATTTAAACACCAAATCCTATGTGTTTCCCAACTAGATGAATTATAGACCCTCAGTTCCAGTGTAAGCTTTGATCAAAATACAATGAAAAAAAAATTTGAACAATATATTTCAATGCAAAAGAGCTCCAGAAGCATCAGAAACTTCAGTGGGACTTTTATTTTATTTAATTATCATTATTTTTTCTTAATTACATTTTTGTCTTATCTGTTCATCAAATCCCACACATACAGAAGCTTTTGTCTTTGAGAAAATAAGCACTTTGTTCATAGGAAAATGCTAGAATTTTCCCTTAGGCTTTATTTATTTTTTAAATGGATTTCAATAAATTAAATTATATTTCCTCTTCTTAATGCTTGTTTATAACAGTTTATGGTCAAGCTAGACAGTCAAAGTCACAACCACTGAAGTAAACATGCTTCCAGCCCCAAAGCATCTCATCTTGGCTCCCGCCCACTCCCCCAGCAGCAATACCACCCAAGGCACCAGCCAGCCCCCACGGGTTGGCTAGTGACACAGGCCCGATGGTGCAGATGAACTTTCCATTCCCTATCCTCAGGTAAAACTAAAACCCATGATTTGAGTCAGTTGAAAAGCAATGTAATTTCTGGCTACTGGTGCCACTCATGGTGCCTCCTTCCACTCATGGATTTGCAAGCCAAGGCCAGAGCACCACCGACCAAGTTTGTCTCCTCCATCACTCTCTCTTCTGACTCTCTGCTTATAGAGGAGTCCTGCTGAAGCTTCAGCCTGCCCCTGCCAAACAGAAGCTGCTTCCACCCAGGCACTTTCTTCAAATCCCCTCCTCCTCGCTGGAGGACTTCTGCCATTCCTCCCTGAACAGCAGAGAAGGGTTTCCTTTTAACAAGCCACACAGGTAAAGGGATTAAGTGATAAAGAATAATTAAATTGATGGTCTAATTTAACACTTTACATATTGCATGCTTTCACTGTCTGCCATTTGAGGTTTTAATAAAAGGTTTAATACACTTTTCATGGCAATTAATGCCATGGAACTAAGCAGGCTTTATAACTAGAGGCCTGGGACCTGCCCAACATCTGTTTAACATCCAAGCTGGTGCTGTAAGATACTTCTTTCACAACCTCATGGTTTCTCATGGCAGTGTGTTTTCACCATTCAGGAGCTTTGCTGTTAACCTGCCCCACGCTCTGATACTCTATTTTTGAGATCTCTCTCCCACCATTCTGCTCCATCAGCATTTTCTGGCTGTGATATTTCAGCCCTTAGAGGTGCACCTCATCCTCCAAATGCCACCAGGCAGACCATGGAGGAGTTTTCACCTTTGTTGCCCCCATGGACTGGCCAGACATTCCCTCCCATCTCATCCTAAAACCCCTCTTGCTGTCCACAGGCAGGTGGTTTCTCTTCTGACACCTTGGCAATTTTTCAGGTGCTGTCTGAGAATAATCAAAGTTATTGCCTGCACCGGCCTTTGGAGCAGACCCAGGATGATCAGCAGCTGCACTGAGCTGTCAGGAGCTCAGTGGCAGGTCTATGGATTAACACCCCACTGTGTCAGGTTGGCATGTATTTGCTGCATGCAAAAGATGAAACATCTACTTTCCAAAAATTAGGGCTGGCTTTACCATAGACCTCTCTAGTGCCCAGACCACCATTTTTTTCCTGTCACTGAATGTAAACAAGCTACATTCTGGAGTAAAATATGGTTTACTAAGCCACTGAATTGATAGAGCTTCATATTCCTCCATGGCAGATGTTACAAATATGCAGACAGGCAGTCCTTATTGATCCAAATGGTTGCAGAAACTCCATTTGAAAGCATATGTTTCTCTGCTTGACATTTTGACATGAATGACAAGATAATGCACAAGAGGAAACCATTGTTGTGCTGCAAAAGCATATTCCCCTGCCAAAGAGTTGGGTAAATGTTGCACAACTAATCACAGCCCAGAAGAGACAAGCAAACCAACCTACAGACACAGAACAGGAGGCGAAATCAAACAGCACAGACCTGAAACGGCAGCTCCAGCCTTATCTGCACAGCCTGATACAGTTGCTATTTATTCTCTCTATGTGCCAGGATCAGTCTTATTCAAGTTTCCCCCTTTAGCATCACATGGATTTTAGGAAACTTTTATGCAAATAATGAGAGTTTCACCCAGCAACCTCTGTGTCTGCGGTTCGTATCCTGGTGGGTATTCATACTCACACAGAATTTCCCTGTTTTATTTCCAAGCCTCATCAACCCTTGTTGAGGGTTGAATATTTTCTAAGCCAGCGCCTTGCCTACACCATCAGAACTCCTTTCTGCAGGACCCTGCCCTCACCAGCTATCACCCCTGCTCTTCAGGGTCTACCCATGTCCCCCTTCCCCTCCCACTCTCCTCTACCATCACTGCAATGGGCATGAAATCCCCAGGAAGCTCACAGATAATGCTGCCAGATGCCTCGCTCCACACCCACTTTGGAATCATCTCAGGATGCATAACCAGGCTGCATACCAAGCTGTTGGCTCCACTGCCATATATGGTTGCTATACTGGAAGTTGAAATCTTTCACAACCAAAACACCTTCCCAAAAATTGGTTTTCACCATAACTATTCAAGCTGGTTTTAGAATCAAGAAAAATATTGCAATATATTTTCCTGATCAGCTCTTAAATCACAGCTGAAATGCAGGAACAACTTGTTTTCAACACCTTGTAACTGCTATACCTGCCTACAACCCAGCATTCTTCAGGAGAGTTTCTGCTATCACACATGATCCACCCACCAGCCATGACACAGCTGGCACTGGAAAGCAGCACCCTGGTGGATGGGCAAAACCCAAAACACAGCACACATGGACATGTCCCTCTCCTTCACCTAGAGGAGAATAATGCCTGACCTTTCTGCCAAGGCCAAGCCTGGGAATCCTTACTAATGTACTGAGATGGAAAAGGGTCTGCAACTGCAGATAGAAGATTTTCACCTACTGTCATCCCAGATTTATTTATAGGCAATAATTCTGTCTCAGGATGAAAAAGTAGTTCCCAAACCTAATCTCATCCCTGTTTCCCTGTGCTGCTGGTGTGGCTACCCATGGCTGTGGGACACTACACCATGTCAGAAATACTTGGCACGATGAGCCTGCGTGTAGGGCAGCACTACCAAAGGCCCAAGTTATGTTCTTTAGATCTTCAACCACTATGCATACCCTCTGCAGCAGATTAAAATCATAGGATGGTTAGAGTTGGAAGTGACTGTAAAGATCATCTAGTTCCAACTTCCCCGCCATGGGCAGGGACACCTCCCACCAGACCAGGTTGCTCAAAGCCCCATCCAGCCTGGCCTTGAACACCTCCAGGTATGGGGCAGCCACAGCTTCTCTAGGCAACCTGTTCCAATGCTTCACCACCCTCACAGTAAAGAGTTTGTTTCTGTTATCTAATCTAAATCTCCCCTCTTTCAGTTTAAAGCCATTACCCCTTGTCCTATTACTCTACTCCCAGTTAAAGAGCTCCTCCCCATCTCTCCTGCAGACCCCCTTTAGGTACTGGAAGGCTGCTATAGATCTTTCTGAAGCCTTCTCTTCTCCAGGCTGAACAACCCCAGCTCTTTCAGCCTGTCTTCACAGGAGAGGTGCTCCAGCCCTCTGATCATTTTTGTGGCCTTTCGCTGGGCCCTTTCCAACAGGTCCATGTCCTTCCTGTGCTTATTATATAAGACATAAAATGATGCTTTCTTTATAAGACAGGGAACATTTCCAGTGTCTGCTTAAATTTATTTGCAAATATGCATTTCAGCACTTTGGTGGGCTGGAATATTTTACTTCTGACAAGTATTTAATCTGGTGAGATTGATCCAATATAAATCATATAAAAGTACATTAAACAGATCTCAAGTTTTTTTCTGCTGATATATAGAAAAAAATACATAAATTTGGGATCTCTGTTCTTTGCAGATCATTGTCATGGTTTTATGCTCTTTTTTTCTTTTAGCTACAATTCTCACCCAAAATGCTGGCCTCCTTTATGCTATACTTAAACACTTTGAAGCCCATCAGAAAACAAATACATACATTTCACAAGAGGGAAAGAAATTAAGAAGAATTTGAAATATATAAAATCTCAAAGATATTTCCTTTAATGAATGACTTTTAGAATCACAGTCTAAAAGGAGTCTGTTATTTAACTAAAGCTGTTTTAAAACCTCTGGTTCCATAATCCTTCACACCCAGCTTCAGTTATGACATTATAACAAAGCCATTAATAATGAAAAAAAAACACAAACACAAACAGTCTTTGTCTTGAAAGCAACTTGGGGGCATGTGACTTATGATTTCCCACCTGGAAACATTTCAGATGATTTCTACAGTATAGTCAGTCAGTTATAACATATTATTCAGAAATCATATTCTATCCCAGCTGGTTATCCAAGCAGTTGAAGCTTTGGCAAGATGTGCAAATATTTTATTTTTTTTCCCCCTCGCCAATTACTTCCCATATCTGTGTTTGTCTACAATTATAAGGACTTCTTTTCTCCCCGTTATATTATATACAGATAGAAACCTCAATACCCTCCAAAAGACAGAGCTTTATAACTATAACAAAAGAACCAAACAGTTACTGAAAGATGAGACATTTTCTAATGAGACTTACAAGAAGAGGAATCAAAAAAGAACAGTTTTATTAAGGTGGTGTTCCATTACAACATGACATGAAACTACCACCAGCGTTAATTGATTTCTAAGCAAGCTATGTGATATCAATTTAAATAGTAAAAAGAGAAAGCAATTGCAGCAACAGCCTTTAAGTAGGCAGTTTAAAAATATTTAAAAAAATCACTCTAATAAGCCTGACAGTAAACTTCACAGAAAAAAGAACTCAGTAAGAGACTGAAGCCTTATACGTTGCTTGCTTCTATTTTTAAGTACCTCGTAAAGTTGGAGAAACCACTTCTGTACTATTACCCTCCAAAACAAACACTAGCAAAGCAACATCCTTATCCAAGAATCCAGAGACGTATGTAGCTGGTACTGCTGAATCTTGACTCTTACACAAAACCAGAGAAATAGAGGTTTGTGGGTAGCTGAGTGAGGCTGATTTTTCCCAGCTGCAGACCTAAACAGCCATTAGGAGTATTATTCAGCAAGCAGCCTAGAGCTGGTTTAGGTGCAAATCAGTGATTGAAGTTGATTTTCCCTAGCTGAGTGAGAATCACACCAAAAACCTGGCATTACCAAACAAATAATTCCAACTCTTAAATAATATAACAACTGTTTCTGGTAGAACAAATGCTGGTTTTATTTGCTTCCTAAAAATTAAGAAAAAAATAATTAATTGAGGCAACTGCTTGTATGATGGAATCTAGCCTACTCATATAAGTAATACATCTTTGCAGGACATAGGAGTTGTAACCACTGTTTTCTTCCTTCCTCTTCATCACCTGTTCACTTTCACCTTTAATTTTTCTTCTCTTCAGTTTTCTTCTAACTGAAGAATCTAACTTAAGATTTTAAGAAAAAATTCATTCTCTAAAGTATTTAAACATACAGTTTAAACTCAAATCCATGTCAAGTGCTCAAAATAGTAATAAATGTTCCTCTTTATGTTTCATTTTTGAGACTCTCAAAATATTTTCCTTTTCGGATCTACTGTTGAATACAAGCTTATGGGAAGCTCTCAAGCTCAATATTAAGAGCCAAATCCTTACCTACTGAAACTCGGTATGGTTGACCCTTTCACAGGAAGGATGCTGATTTATACAGGTGAGAACCCAGGTGTTTTATTATATCAGCAGACTAAGAGAAAGTGAGTTGTTTTGCTGAGACTTCATCTACAGTGCATCAATGATTATCAAAGCAAGGCAGATATTGGGAATTTCACTTTGCAAGACAAATATTGCACACATGTAGTTGTAACTCAGCATAAAAAACGTTCTATCAAGTTTCAACTCTGAAATAAAAAAAGCACAATTACTCTTTTTTCCCTTGCAATAGGAAAATGGGACATACTAAGAAATAAGAGCAATGCATTCTTCAGATTGCAAGCAGATTGCCTGTGGATTGCAAGCAAATAGGAAAAACAGAGTCACATTTTTGTATGAAAATAAAGTAATTTCTAAACTAAAGGATCAATAGAACAAGACGCCCTACAAGTGCTGTGCCACAGATGTCACTTCTGCAAAAGTTCATCAGCAAAGGAGTATGATAAAAGGAAGGTATAGGCACTCAATTTCCATTTCATGTACAACCACCTTTGCAATGTAAACATCCTGGAGGAGCTGGAGTATTTGGGATCATACATTATTCTCTTTTTTTAACACATGGTGGGAAAGTTCTGTTTGAATATCAAGGGCACAGTTTGGTCTTCAAAGTTTTCAGGAATTTCTGCAGGTTTCCTACTTCAACTTGCCAGATATTAGAAGTGAAGGGTCAAATCTGCAGATGGTGTAAATAAGCACAACTCTGTGAGAGCTTTGAGTTTGTACTCATTTACACCACATGGAAATTATATTTCTCACTTCCTCTGTGAGTAACTGCGCATGTATATATATATATATATGCATGAGTGTGTGGTAAATACATACTATATAGAAAGTGACTGCTTTGATCTGTCAAAATAAAGATATAAATATAAAACAAGAGACAGAATATGGAAATAATACATTCTGCATTTACTTTGGAAACTGAAAGCTATGGGGAAAGAAACATCGTTTATGTCCATGGAGAACCCGGTGATTTGCTTAAATAATCTAAAACCAAACCACCACATTAAAGATTTAACAGCTTCCTGTCATGGCTGACAGGCTCAGGCTATGACTTGTTACCTTTTATATAAACAAATAATCACCAGGCAGTGACGGATCCATCATGGATTCATATAGACCCTTATGCAGCAAAGCACTCAAGACAGTTAACTTTAAGCAACTGAATAGTCCCAGGGAGTTTTGTGAGCTCACTCACCTGCTTAAAATTAGCCATATATTTAATTTGAGACGTGCATTTTAACTCCATCATTAATCAGCAAAGCACTTCAACCTGTGCATAATGCAGCTGCTTTCTATAGGGCTTACACACATGCTTAAATACTTTTCACTGAGGACTGTGCAGTTAGATTCTTCAAGGTTTTGATCATCTTAGATATAGTCCTGCAGAGCATTCAAACAGGCAAGTCGTATTCTAAGCATAAGAATCATTGAGATCCAACATTGTTTATAAGTTAAACCAAACTTCCAAACCACACTAGCACATGGCAAGACTAAGCCAGGAGGAGAATACTGAATATGGAGAATGTTAAAGTTAATCCGCAAAATATATTGTATTCACAATTTATTCTACAAATGTAGTTCAGTTTAAATTATTCAGTACAGTGGCTTAGACTATAATAAGAAAAAGGTATAATGTGTTTTGTGAAAACAACCATGCCTCAGTAAAGGAGGGCTTCAATCCCCCCTCTGAGCTTTGCAAACAAATAGCATGATTTGAGGGGAAACAGCAAGGGAGCAGCTCGGGCAACCTCTGACAAGCTTTTTCGCTACAACATTGGTACAGAGCCAGGAGCAGTGGCTACGATGCCATGCACCAGCAGCTCACCACGGCTCTTCACCATGTGGAAGGCAGGACGTGGCTGGGTGATTGCCTTCTGCTGCTGAGGTGGCTGAGTGAGCTGCTCAGCCACCTGTGCTCTGGATAATGTTCAGGATGAGGAGCAATGGACTCCCCAATCTGGTACTGCTGGGGAGGGAGCACTCGCTCCAGCCAAGCCCTAGTTTCCGTTTGTACCCTTGTAGCTACACAAGAATCAACTTGCACTTCTTCTGGAGCATATTCCTCTGAAGCTGCTAAAATTTTAAATTTGTAATAAAAATGGAGGATTTTTTCAATGCAAACAGTTGCCTGCTTTCTCCTAAGAATCTTTACAGACACTGAGGTGTGAAAAGTCTTTCTGCACAGCTATTTCTGCTAAAACTCATTAGTGTATTCATGGAAAGTGGGGAAAAAATCAGGGGAAGCAATCTCAATTTTTTCATGTGACCATAAATTTGTTAAAATAACAATAATGAAAAGTATGAAGAAAGAAAAAAATCCCAAGTTGGTGTGGGCCAAGTCTCTAAATAGGATAAATCTAGTCAGCTGACTTCAGCATTATTCATTTTTAATTAGTTTGAAGCAAATAATGCAATTTGTGCCAAGCTGCAAAATCACACTGTCTTCATGAGGAACTAGCTTGACAATAGAGACAAATTAATCCCTGTAAGAGTACTCCTTCTGTAAGCTCACCATCGATATTCCTCATTTAAAAAGTAGTATGCTGAGTATGCTCTTCCATTAGGCTGTTTTTGTATCACAGTTTCACTTTTCATCCTACTGCTTGAACTAGAAATGTAAAAATCTGGGGACTTCTATCATCCTATAAATATTCCCGTTGTGTAATTATACAAATCAAATTAAGAACAGTCAATGGAATGTTTATTTATCCAAAAGTCTGACCCACATGGCCTGCTGGCCTTCTTGGTATGTGAATGCATTTTTACCTCTGTTCAAACACAATTTTTCACCTTAATGCAGACAGTGTTTTTGCTGCACTGAGATCTATAGGCTTTTGCAAATAGCAGTGTTCTAATAAAGTAAGGAAATCCAACTACAAAGGGAAATTACAGTTTAGCTATGGGGATACATTTGAGAAGACATTAAATTATCCCAATTTTGAAAGATAGTGATGGTCCATTAGCAACAGTGGGCGATGGTGGGCAGGGATGACTTATATTGGGCATTTGAACTATTATTTGGAAAGGAAAGTGTGCTTTTGTTTTGATTTTTTTTTTTGTCACGTGAAATTGCACTGCTAATATTTGCAGAAGGAGACATTACATTCAGTATATGTGTTTCTCTATCTTTGTCCTACAATTTTGTCTGTGTTTCACAGAGAAAAAATAAAGATGTTTTACAGCCATTTCTACCAAGACTATAAACATGACCATTAAAATGCTTCTTTTTTACAAAATCAATGGGGAAAAAAGAAAAGCTGTGCTTATAGTCATGAGCGTAGCCTTGTCATTCAAGGATATGACTTCACCAGAGAGTGTTGCATCCATTATGCAGCAGATTCCTTGAAATCTTAAAGAATTTAGGATTTCTTAAGAGGGCACAGTCCCTGCAATACCATTATCTCCTGCCCGTTAAAGCTATTCCTTGCTTCATTCCTTTCAGCCATGGGTTCCTCCCCATTTTCAGTCATGTACACAAGACACAAAAAAATAGCTGATCAGTTTTTCTTAAAAGCTTTCCCCTTAATCTGAAACCTGTTATTTATCAAAGCATTTATATATATAATATATGTCATACATATTATATATATTATATATATAACAAAACACAGTTAAATAAAAAAGGCCACACAGCACAGCAGACAGGTAAAAACACAATTCAGGAATCCTGTTTTTAAACTTAGAAACTGTGTGGAAGTTTAAATTGTTGTTAGAAGCAAAAAGGTCTCTTTTTATTTTCCTTTTTATTGTTTGTTGAATTTTAGTTGTAATTCACATTTTAAATATTTGTTACTGCTATGCTAATACCAACTGTTAAATTCTCTGAGTGAATATGCCTATCCATAAAATAGGATTATGGGGAGAGGAGAGATCTGAGCATGGTGAACTTTTCCATCAAGAAATGGGTAAACTTTTTTTCTCTTAAAAAAAGTTACGGTACGGGAATAAATGTTGAAATCTACAGAAAAAATGTATGGCCCTCAGTCCCAGTAACTGGTCTTCTTTGGCACTTGAGAACGATCACAAGTAGTTTGCCTTTTTATTCATATAGAACAAAATTTACAAAGTCATTCATACATTTTTGTTTGTTTTTTGTTTTGTTTTTTACTGACTTCGAAAATTGGGAATATTCAAAATACACTTTTACCCCACTTCATTCTTTCATTATTTACAGGTATATACAAGGAAAATGTAAGAGTTTGTTTTATTTTTGTTTTTTTGTGGGTTTTTTTTGTTTATTTTAAATTTTGTATTAAAAAGCTCTGCTGGTTGTTTTATTGTTTGTTTTCATCATATGGATGTTCCATGCGAGGGCTCCATTGCTTCTGGAATGACTCCCCCCGGCACAGACTGAAATGACATTGGGATCGGGGTTTTCACAGGACTCTGACGAAATAGTCCTCCATTTGGCGACCTGTGTTTACACTGTATGGAGGGCATGGTGGCTGAGCTGCTCAGGGGCAGTGGCAGGTTGCTGCCAGAGGCAGCTGTGAGTGTCCTGCTGGCACCATGAGTTGACTGTTCTGGTAAAAAGGTGGTGACAGAAAGTTGTGTGTTCTGGTATTCGCGTACAGGCTCCAGGGTCTGAGTTGGCTGCATGCCACCAATCTCCAAAGCTGAGATTTCAATGGACGCTGGAGAGATTTGCTTGTGGGCTATGTCTTCATCAATTAAACTGTTCATGCGTCTATGGACCTGCTCCAGGTTCACTTCTTTGTCCTAGGAAGGAAGAAACCAGAACAATCAGTCCAAACACAATCTAAACTCCCATCTGGCCCCACTCCACTTGCTCTGTGTGACAGGAGTTGCTGTTCATTCATTACATCGCATTACATCTATGCCTATGCAAAACCTCGAAGTCTGCCCAACACCTCCAACTGAGAAACACATGCTGAAGAAAACACCAGTTCAATCTCAGCCTGCAAAAGCCCTTGATGCTGTCAATCCCATCTTCCTTGGGGGTAAACCAATGGCTAGTTCAGCTAACAGGAGCTGGCACCAGAGACCAGCACATCCCACAAGCCCTTAGCTCACTTTGCACAAGCCCAGGAGAAAGAGGATACAGCAGGCAAGCAAACAAGTTGGGACTCCAAACTCCAGTAAGCCATTTGGCACAAGACAGCTCACCATTGTCTCATCTAGTTACAGTGCATTTTCTAAGGAACTTGTCAGTAAAACACTGTGCACAGACTAGCTGACCTCAGGGTAAATGTTTCATGTGCCAAAATCTACTGGCCAGGGTTTGTGGTGGTGGAGAAGTCTTCCCTTCCAGCCGGAAGACCTGGGTCACCTATGTGGCACAGACTACAGACCTACTGGAACAGCACTAGAGACCTACTCTGGGAGCCCTGGGGAGGGGACAATTCACTTGTGTTTTAAACATTTGTGTCACCAAGCATAAGCTGTCTATCATCAAAGTCTGTCTGTGGTCACAGCTTGGGAAACCACAGAAGTGGTTTCTTCAAAGGACTTTTGAGACAACTTATTTAACACGTTTTAGCTTCCATATGGAAATGCAGCAGAAGAAGTTATCATTAAAACCTGAAGCAGCAAAAACCTACAATGGGCAGTTTATCACATCACTGTGGCATTCCAGATGCTCAAATTGGAAAGCAACAAAACCGACAGGGTAAAGTTAACTACTTGGGATATTGTATGACTTAATTTTAATAGCTAGCATTGTATTGCTAGTAAATATAATTTCTCTGTATTTCATAAAGCACAGCTATGATCTGCAGTTGTAGTTATTTGGTGCAAGTGTAACATATAGCAGACTAGCAGAAAAGCATCTGGAAAAGCCCAGCAATTCTGGAACTGGAGAAATTCCCTAGTCTGACAGAAAGCTGTAATTGCACCAGACAGCCAGCAAGAGTGCAGCCTAAGCAGGACTGCCTGAAACTTGTGTTCTGGATTGCCCACAGATCCACGTGTGCTTAAATGTTGGTGAAACCCAACACCAGCAGTCTTACAGAGGCTACAATTCATGCCAAAACTGAGGGTCTGGGAACAGAGAAGTCTAAGGTGCCTGCCACTACCACCCACGTCTCATGATCTTCTGCCACTGGTGTTCAGGTAGAGCACAGTATTATTCCACTGGTATACACTGCTATGCAACTTGGCTTATACCTGCAAATTGACAAGTCAGCTCCAAAGCCCTTCATTCCAATCAATGTCAACTACAGATTTGGTTCTAGCTTTCTGATTTAACACCACTTCTACATTACTCAAGAACCATTGGATTTGGTGCATGGATTTGAAAATGAATTAGTGTTACATGATGATGAAGCCAAACCTGTGTCCTTAGCTTAGGCTAAATCCCTATTGATTTCAGCTGGACTACAATTACACTGTTCAACTGTTCAACAATTACAGGGCTGAGCTGCACCTTGCGCCTCTTTTGCTAATCTGTAAAAAATTAATTTCTATTTCATTTACATCACAAATCCACCAAACTTTTAATGAAGCTCCCAGAAACCTGGGGAATATCATCTCCCTCATCAGAGAAACAAACTATTTTTAAAAAAAAATACTGATTTTTCAGCCAAATCCTCTAATCAGATAATTTTGAGAAAATCAATGGACAATAAAAAAAACAAAACAACTTCTGTGGCAGAAAGGGCCCACAAAATACTGGATCAGATAACCCATGCAGCTGCATTAAGTCCTTCTTGCCAACTTCCATACCTGACCTTTCAGGCTTTTCATTCAGTAGGGTAGGCAATGCACCAAGCTGACGATAACACTGAGGTTCTTTCATAAAGTCTGTAGCCAGGTAAATTACAGGTTTGTGGTATAACACACCAGAGGATGATATGGACTTAATTCATAATTGTATTTATTTCTATTTCTTGTGGACTGGGGACAAGTATGAGAAGTGTCCTCATATTACCCACTGTTGGGAATAAAGCCTCAACCTCTATGGGTGGGTTATTATTGCCCAGACACCTGGATGCTGTTTTTCTCAGCTCTCTGCCAGTAAAAGCTTGCTAAAGAGTTCTGCTTAGCCACAAACTGCCACAGCATATGATAATACATTGTCTAAGGAAGGTTACTCCTTAGTATTTTTTTTCTCAAAAATGTTACTAGCTTTGATTTAGACTCTTAGGTTGGAATTCTAGTTAATTGGAACTCAATTGCTTGCTAAGTCTTTACTACAAAATAAGAAAAAAAGTAGAGAACTCAGGTTAGAACCTAACAAATACTAGAACAAATTTTCCTAAATAAGATTTTGGAGAAGTGTTCATGACTCATTTACATTTTTCTGAGCATTTGTCAAATGCTAATGCTTTCTTCAGATCATTTCAAGTGAAAATGTACATCAATATTTTATTTGTATTTTTTGATTGCATACACATCCTCAGTGCATTCCATCCTGGTTTGCTATGGGAACAAATAGCATGTGATTGGATAATAACCCATCCAGAAGGAAAGGTAGTTTCAGTATTTGCAAAATGCAGTCATTAGCTGTTTGCAGAGGAAAAATACATTTGTGAATGAAGTGTGCTCTTCATTTGGAGCATCTGTGCACAAAAGGTTATAAAATTCACAGGAGGAATTAATCTCGATTATATATTTATCTTAGCTCTTCTAAGATGTAAACGTGGAGGGCCACAGATAGGATCCTCTTAACAGACATTGCCTGGTCCAGGCCACAGGGGTTATTAAGGACCACATCATTTGGAAAGTTTCCCTCAACTTCCCAACAAGAGGATTGTCCTCTTCTACTATCCCAGCCCTGGGACAACATTCCTCAGAAAATGGTAATTATGTTCAACAATTCAACTTATCTTTAACTGTGCTAAAGTTTTCATTATCAATGAAAAGAAAAATACAGTTTCTGCACACAGACATCACATTTTATCTACAACAGAGGATGAAGTAAGTAGAGAAGCAAATGCTTGGGATTTTTTTTAAGAGGTAGGGGCGGGGATATCATTTGCCTACTTCTAACTCTCTCTCTCTTTTTTTTTTTTTTTTTTTTTTTTTAGCATTAAGGACAACTTTCTGGCCTTATTACAATCAGCAAAAACTTTTTAAAGGCTTCCAAGAGCCCAGAAGTTCACATTATTCCTTTTTTGTTGTTGTTAAGATAAAATGTTTGTAAAGGTTAAGGAAAACAACTCTGTCTGTGAGGAATAATAAAATCACATTTTTAAAGGTTCTCTCCTTTTCTTTGTCTTATTAGATGATGAGCAGCTAAATAACTAAATGTCAAGCTTCATATGAAACTATCTTAATGCTGAATGAATGATTTTTCAAATTCTTTAAAAAGACTCTAAGATAAAAATTAGAAAACCTTGAAAAGATTAGATTGTTATTACATACTAGAAGTCTTCCTTGAATCCCAAGATTTTCAGAACTGAAAATTTGAGGATAGCTTTATTTGAAAAACCAAGCTTTCATAATTCATAAATTCTGTAAACCTCTTCTTTATTTTCCTTGATTTTTCTCTGGAAAATTCAGTAAATGCATATGTTACTGAAAAGTAACAAGGTAAATGGAAAAAGGGTTAAATGGCAACAAAGCCAGAAAAAACCAAATCTTAAAAGTTACAATGTTTTCTCCCTTGTCAGCTCAGAGTTCTCCTTTATTTTTAGTTCTATAATTCTCATTAAATATGAAGGATTTGTTATAATTTAAGCACTGAGTTAGGTTGCAGGTTTTTTTAATTTCCTGAGGCTTTGTCACCTTAATTGTGAAATGGTAATGTAGCATTGCAAAAGGTTTTCAAGCCTTATGATGCTGTAACTTCTCTCAATTTTTCCATTTCTCTATGACAAAAATTGAAGAATTAAATGTAATAAATTACTATAAATTAATAGATTGAGGCTTGGAGCCAGGGAATGGCAGACGCAGCAGACCTGGCATCTGGATGGAAAAACCAAGAACCATAGTGGAGGTTGACATGCTAGTTTTCTAGCACAGAGACTTTCCTTGCCCAAAGGAGAGCTCCTCAAGGAAGCCTTACTGCTTCTCTTCTGGCTCCAGCTCCCCTTAGCTCCAGTTAGGTCTATTCAAGAGCCGAATGAATGAGTTCCAAACTTAATACTACACGTTATCAAACGTTTATACTCTTTTTCTTTTTCTTTTTCTTTTTTTTTTTTTTTTTGGTACTTAATATGCAAAACAGTAAATATTATAAACATGTCACATCACAAATGGTTCATGCCAATTCAATTTCACTTTTTATATATAGCTACATTGGATAAATATATATGCTTGTGTTGCTAGAAGAAGATCAAATATTTTTCCTTTGTTACCTTCGTAATTCCATTTTCCATATTAATATTGTATTCCAAATAGATCAGTTGAAGAAATTAATCTTCAACTGTGAAGGGGACAAAAAATATCATGTGTAAGGACAATTAATTATAAACACAGATTTATCCTCCTCAAACTTAAGTAAAAAAGCTAAACAAATATTGCTTCTGGTCAGGAAATTATCTTATTCATAAATACCAAATTAAATGTCATTCTTCTCCAATGAGTTTGAGTTCTAGAAGGGCAAATGAAGGGCATGTTTTGATACATCGCAAGCACTTGCTTATGAGCCACAGGTTCAATGGCCTATGACTGACAGCAGGAGCACACCGTGGCAACTGCTGGCACCAATGTGAAAGATGCTCACCAGAACTGCCTGGGAATGACTAACCCTCCATGACCACACCTGCAAGAAACTATGACTGCCTTTCAGGACTAATCAAGTTTGGTCTTATCATGTGGAGAGAAATTATGGCAAGATATAAATGCAGACAGGATGATTTACAAAGTAATCAATATTTTTTTCTGTGACTTTTGACAGTGGGTGCTAATAAAAACATGTGCATGTTCAGACTGAAAGAATATGCAACTACTTGGGAAGTTTGGAGTCAGTTAACATTGTCAAATTTGAGAGATATCTCACTGAATGTTGGAAAGGAGCTACTAGATGATGTTTTCAAGAAATTGTCTCCATCACTCTAAACACTATTAATACAAAGGTAATACGGTTCAGCTGCCAGTTGGGATTTTCCAAAGGGAAGATTTTTGAGAAAAATATTTTTACTAATTACAATAATGCGGCTTCTTGGTCTTACTCATGATTTCTCTGATCTCATCACAAAGTTCAAGAGAAGCTACTCAAAGAGATAAAAATATTGTAAGCCGATGAAGTTTCAGTAAGGCAAAATAGGGAGGCAAATGTCCAAAAAGGAAGGCTGAATATCTGCAGAAATTTGATGCTGAAATGATGCCAAAACTGTGGTAAGACTAGACTAGAGGAGAAGAAAAAGACTGATGGTCCTGACCCTAAATATCAGTCACGAAAAATTCAGAAACATAGCCAATATGGGCAGACAGGCACATACACTGAGGGACTACCATGAATGTGTCAATACTTCCCGGTCAGATGCTGATAACTCTGCCAAGTATTAAAAGCTTGTTAATGCTGTTTTTAATAAGCCCCAGGGAATATGCAGAATATAATGGTTTTAAAGTAATATAGTCTTAGTCATCAGTCATGGCAAACTTCGCTTTTGTTTGTTTGTTCCTGTCAGTATGAATATGACAATATGAAGAATTATCTTTCAGTGAGAGAAGAAAACCAAGACATAAACATTAATATTACATTTTCTTTGTGTGAAAAAACAACTGAAAAAAATAAGGTAATTCTGTGTTTGAATTTGTGTCAAGCCCCAGCCTCAGACAGACAGGTCCTCTTCTGGCCTTGAACAGGTTACATGCCAGTCCTTCTACTATCCATAAAAGTACCCATACCCATATGTTAAAAACCACAAATATGCTGGTGAGATACGGGTGATGGAAGGCACACATGTACCCAGCTAGGCAGAAAAGAAGTCTCTGAGGCACTTGCATGCACAGCCAGACATACCATGTAACTGAAAAACAAAGCAAAGAAATAAAACTGAAACAAGGAAGTTTCTGTGCTCAGATACCCACAGGGTATTCTCTTTTTAGCTCAGTGTCAAAACCTACAGCTCCACTCAGATACCAGATTCTGTCTGTGGGGTTTCAGACACATTTAGCTTATCAAGGAGAAATGAAGAAGCAGCAGCTCTCTATATGTACATTTGTTTAAGATTCTTTTGAAATTCTGTATTCACCCAGGGTCATAATCATTACTTTCAGCTGCAGCTACTGCATATGTAAAACTGTAATTTTAATTTATTCCAGGAGGCTCTGACAGAGTGGCAAAACCAGACATAATTGGCTTGTTCATGAAGAAAAAGCAGTGATGATATATGTAATAGACGTGCTGCAAAACAATGACAACATAGTATGGTGTTACATTAATACAAATAACCCTTTTTTAATACGACTCAGTTTTCTACACTCATTATTGTAGAGATTCTTCAGTCATGAATGCAGTGAAATGCAGACAGACATGTAAACAGATGTTGTGACAATGTATGTTTGTTGTCATTAATTTAACACAGGCAACCGACCTAGTCAAATAGCACCTAATGTTACATAAAATTTGCGGAGTGGTTTCTGAGTGTTCTCTGCTAGATGCTGGTTTGACAGTAACAGTACTTTACTAGAAATAAGTACAGATGCACCTCAAGAGTCTACTTGAAAAACTACCTTTATAAATAGGCCCAACTCTACAATCAAGCTTCGGCTCTTATAAGTGGAAACTATACCATGTATTTTAAATTAGCAATTAACTAAGCTATCATCCATAAAACAGCTGTTAGGAAAATGCATTGAGACTGACATCAGTCGAGGTCCAGGAAATTGTTATCCAATTGAAAGGGTAAAATAAATGAATGAGTTTTGCAATATATTAATTTAATTCAATGTGTAATCATCTTCAACAAAACAAAGTTTCATAAAAAATTATGTACAACAGGCCACCTTATTCACTAGGAGGTCCTCTCCTTCACCAGAGAGCAGAAATTCTTTTATGAAGAGACTATAATATTATTTTCCCTTCTAAGTAAACCTGAAAAAAGTGAGAAATAATGGAATGTTGCAAAGATTATATTAATGTAACAGAAAATTGCTTCAAATACATTGCCAAAGTTTATTGACACCTATCCACAGACAGAGAATATCTATAATTGTTGAAAGTAAGAAACTATTACCAAAACCTGGAGATCAATCAAGTAACAGTGACTTGCTCCAGAGTTGCTACAAGTAGCAAGGAAGCAGTCCATATCTTCCCACACTCACATGGCCTTCCCCCCCCCACTCCCCCCTTACCCAGGTTTGATTCATCTAACCTGAAATCACATCTAGCCAGGCAAACTATTTCTGATGATGGCTGTGAGTGTCCCATAGTTCGTGCCTGTGAGCCTTCTCTAGAAATGCACTGGACAATAAGCTCTGTGCCAGGACACTGGAGATGATGACACACACCAACTTTAACCAGCTAAACATCTGTCATCGTTTTTTTTTTTTTTTCTCTTCAACTGCACCCACATGCTATGGTACTGTGTGAATAAATATGCAGGCACAATAGCGATGGGTCAAGCATTGCATATCAGGTGACAGCAGGTAGCCCCACAGTTTCTTGCAGTGATCTGCTTCCACATTCATCACAATCTATTAACTAAGTACAATCAGAGAGAAACACTGGCTAGTCCTCACAACCAACAGCAGACTCAAACCTGCAAAGTAAGAGGCTGTGATAGCATCCTCATTTATTACTCAATAAGAAATAGGACATTCAGCCTCATGCTGAGGTATTCAAGCTTTAAAATCCTTACCAACCTTGGTTTGCAAGCATTAGAAGCCGGTAACTCAACTATAAAGAAAATGAATTACTAGTTCATATTATACAGATGTTGCCACAGTTTTTGTGAGGTTAAAAATAAACAGTATAGTAAGAGAATGCAGAGAAACATTTTTCAATGCAAGCAGCAAAATGCAGTACTGAATGGGTGCTGGTTGATGAGCATGCCAATGTCTCTGCAGAGGCACTTTCTGAGGAGAAAGGAGAACTTGGACATCAGGAAACCTTTACTGTGCACAGCATGTATTGTAGTTACAGGCATTTCCAACAACACCAAGGCTAGGTTCAAGGGGAATTCCAGGGAGTGGTAAAGATGAGGAGAAAACTAGCAAGGATTCATTTGTGCAGGCATTTTCAACAACAAACTGATTATCTGTATGTTTATCATAAATTCTCACCATGCTTCTGAGGCCCAACATCATAACATTGGCCATCTCCAGATAGAAAGGGAAAGGAAGATGTAGAGAGAACAAAAAAAAAGGATCAAGATAGTGAGGCTAATAATGTGATCAATATTTCATTCTTACTAGCAAATATATACTTATTGCTTCCTATAATTCTGGTTTGAAACAGCAAATTCTAGCCACTGTACCCTGACCCTGAAGAGAGTTGCACTCTCGAATCCAACTACATCTAAAATGACCTTGTGAGGTGACAGATTATTCTTTTACAAAGTAAAGATTAAATTCACAAAGGTTCTGTTCCAAATTTAATGGATTCTTTACATTGCTTTACACAGCTTTTAAATCCTAAATTATTCTATAGTCCATAAAGGATGTCATTTTTCACTCTATTGAGACCAAAGCCAAGTAATGCTACCCTTTAACAGTCTGATTTACTCTATTGGAGCATCAGGCATAACAGATTGCTCTACGATCATCCTTTTTCACCATTCTAGCCTAGACAAATTCAAATCTTAAAAGTTGCTATTTTTTTCTATTCTGCCAGGAGTATATGAGAGGTGGCACAGGAGATGCAAGGAGTTGCTTCTACATCCTGTTTGAAGCCCAGTGATAGTTGCCTTGCAAAGCCTCTCCTCTCTGCTCCAGCCAGGTGAAAGCCTTAGAAAGCTCCTACTCCTGACTATTAGCCACAAATGTTTTCATTAAAAAAATTAATTTTGATAAGGTTTCTGCACCCTTATTCAGGGCTTTATTCTGGAAACTGTCCAAACTACGATTTCAACATGAGAAAAGACATGGCCAGCCAAACCGTTAAAATAGCTCATCATAGTAAAAAATCTGGCCACCAGTTTCCCAAAAGAGAACTGAAAGAGAACTGATACTGAATACTCTGAAGAAATAGTATTTGTTATGTTGAGTAAGTCCAGGTAAGTCTTTTCACCATAAGTGCTCATAAATATGGTTCTTAACTTACAGAAAATTATAACCAAACTATCAAATTTTATTTTTTTTTTTAAATATATGTTTCCCACAATATTAGCACATGTGACTCCTTAATGCTTTGCTAACACTGAGCACAGGTTATTTTAGATATTATACAAATATTTAAATTCAATGGATAAATTTATTTATAAATTGCTTGTTAATATTATTATACAGTAAATTCTATCTTCATCAAATCACTTCAATGCACATGTAACCTCCAGTTTATGGTTTATATGTGTTGGTTTCAAAACAACTCAAGTTTGATTCCTACACTGCTGAAAGGAATGGAAGTGCTTTGGTAATCTGACTGAGATCAGGTTCAAACACTCCTTTAATTTTACATATGTGTTCAAATGCTCAGTTGGATAAAGACCTAAGACATTTTATGAAACATAAAAATGAAAAAAATAAATATTGAGAAACCAGCCATATTTTATGTTTTTTATTTTAAACTTTTACTGATTTTGTTATTACTGAACATTCAACCCCCCCATCAAAATGTCACCTTTAAAATACCACTGTAGGCTGAGATAAAATATACAAACGTTAGCTCTGTAAACATTGTGTGAAAAATCTAAAAGAATCTGACACATTAAGGCTCCAATTCAGCAAAATACATAAGCTCATGCCAAGCACATGAGTAGCCACAGAAGTTCTCTGGGATAGGTGATGTAATGCAACTTAAGTAAGTACTTAAATCCATTACCAAACTGGAACTTTAAGCAGGTTGTTTCTTTTTCATTTCTCTCCATAGCAACATTCATTTTTAAGCTTATTTCTGTTCAATATTTTTTTTCCCCCACTAAGGTTCATGCCAAGTAATTCCAGATTATATCCCTAAGAATCCTATTAGCAGGGTTTTCTTACATGAGTGAGAGAAAAATTAAACCAAACAAAAAATTCCCTTCCTTGCAGCTAGGGAAATATGCTGGAACAAAACTTGAATGCTTTGGGTAGCAGAAGCCCGGACCTGGTGTCATTAATCACAGAGATGACATGTCACTTCTAAATCTATTACAGCCTTGACCTAAATCTATGGTGATCAATAGCAAGAGTTGACTGATTTAATTGGATTCTGGATGCGCACACTGTCTGTGACCAGATTTTACAGAATATCTGCTTCATTGATAGGGATCTCTAAGGAGAAAATCTTGTTTCTTCACTCATGTAAGAAACCAACACTGAGTTAGTTAAAATGCCCTTTCAACTATTATCGGTTGCTGTACAAGGTAATTTATATATTATCTCCTCCTTTTTTTTTTTTTTTTTTTTTTTTTTCTTTTCAACTGATTCTTCCAGCTTATACTTCATCATCAAAAAACATTGAACTCTGCATTCTGGGATGACCAATTCCTAACACCACTTTGCTGATTTAAAAATGCTAGCTAAATGAAATTTCAAAGCTTATTATATTCAAAGCTAGGTTGAAACTGAATTTCTAGATGGCATTAAAATGCATTATTTTGCCAGTGTTTGCATGATTTATTTTCCCCAAAAAAACTTTATTTAATCTTAGAAAAGTAGAATACAATACAGTGGTACAAACAAATGATCATTTATATGCAACTGAGCAAAAAATGTACAAAGATTTCAGATATGTCATAAAAATACAGAAAAAAATAATTTAAAATGAAACCAAGATAAAATATAAAGGACATGCAATGAAGGGAAAATAAAATATCAGTTTGATGATCTTATGTTTCCTTTCACTTTGAAAAGGAATCATCCTGGGGGAAATCAAATTGTCAGATAAAAACATAACACCACAAAGGAGACAAGGTAAATGAAGTGACAAAGAAAAAGACAAGAAAAGTGAAAATAATGGTGAAAACATAAGACTCTTTAATAATCAAAAACAACACTGCTGACACCATGCTGAAAGTACCGAAGCCTCGATTACCATGGAATAACTGGCTGGAGAACAGAAGTGAGATGAACACAGTGCAAACCACAATTCTTAGCAGTGACAAATTATGATCCATTGGATTCATATCTGCTCTCATATTTCCACTTCTAAGGTACACTGAACTTCATAGTCTTCTAACACCAGAGGAGAGCCCTAGTGGGTAACTTGCATGATTGCTAAAGCTGGAAATGTGGATTTTTGAGGTAGGCTGGAATTTGCGTACTATCAAACATGAAAAACAGGGAATTTAAGGCAGATCATACAAGACTGCCCTGGCCAGAGATGCAGGATTTCTCTTTTTTTTTCCTGCATACTGCCAAGATACTTGTGATAATTTTTAGAGCTACTTTGTTGCCTCCCACTATTCTATAGAGCTAGAGAGTATTGCAGAGTCTAGGCTTTTTGAGATTCAATAACTTTTTAAATATTAAGCTGGGAGTAGCAGGAAATAGGAGTGATAAGATGCGGGTACTAGTACACAAGTCTGTTCCCACTCTGGACAGTACACGAATTGCTGCCTCCTTTTAATCATTTAAAAATACAAAGTGAGAACAGAAAAGTGAACAGAGTTTGTTGAATAAAATGATTTTTCAGAAGCATGAGAAAGTTAAGAAATCACAAACTAAGCTGTAAAGATTATGGATATTAATGAATTATAAATTTGACACAAGTTATGAGACAATTACTGGAAAGAACTCAGGAGGTGCAAAATGATCTTATTCCTTAACCAGAAAAACCCCAACATCTTCATGCGCTGCTAAATCACAGACACACTGGGTAAAGTTTCTGAAACACTTACATTGCTAGGAGTAGCACAGACAGTTTGGAGAAAATACAGTTCTGATTTATAATGTATATTACCTGAGCTAAGAAAGAATCAAAGTAAGAATTTCTTGAGATCATTCTAACATAGTCTTTCAAGACCTATATTAACAATAAGTGAATGAATATCACCTTTTATGGAAGTTGCAAGAAGTATCAGTTCCCAGCAAAAAAATTCATCCTGTACAAGTGACTAATTTTCTTTGATGTGAGGGGTGCCTGTTAATTTGTTTTTAGTGAATACGTCTTCTGCACCATGAAAAATATGGGAATCCAACTTTTTTTTCCACAAATAATATGATATTTTATCTTTACTTATCTTTACTTCTAAGTTTTCATTGTTTTGAAGTATAGTATATGGATGAACTAGAAGTGTTTTCTTAATAGTTCTGAAGAGATCTTAGAAGTAATAATCGTACATCACAGAAAGACATAGCCAATAAAGCACAGAGGTTGCTGGGGAGTCCATTGCAGTAAGCAGCTACACTTAGTCATAACGACAACGAAGATTTGAAAACTGTCTTTCAGTGTGTCAAATGGAATAAAACATACCAACAACCTGATGATGTGGCAAAGCCCTTAGCAGTTAAATGATCCAAATTATATTATAACTTGCTGATATCTTGAAATAACTGAATAGGACTCATGCCAAAAGAGATAGAAATATAGAGATAATTATTGAAAGCTCAACATTTCTATGGTAACAGGTTTCAATAATTTTATCTGATTGCTCAGCTATTCAGAAAGGATATAGAGTGACTGAGCGGAGATTCCAGAATAAATATCAATTTTCATTTTTTATTTTACAGCTCTCCAAATTTCTGAGGCTTATCAAAGTCAAAAGATTAGGTATCAGTATTGCAGGCTGAGTAGCAGCTGTGTAAATTCAAGATTTTAATACACAGAGGTAGATGAATGAGAAGGTAGAGCTGGCTAAATATGAATGTGCGTATAGGATGGTTGAGTAATAACAATAATTAGGAGAGGATGATTATAAATTCTAGTAAATCCAATTTCAAAAAGATGACCAAATGTCATTTTTTCTAAATTAGAAAATAATTAGGGCATTTAGACATTACTGGACAACTTTCCAACTTTAAGAGATTACAAGCTTGAGCCTTAATAGAAGATTATGGCTTAGTATTGCAGATATACATTTTTCCTGATGTTGGAGCTAATCTTTCTTCTGTTGATCTGATTCGATAAGGATTAAATGAAGAATTAAAAGATTTTTACAGCATAAATCATTAGAAACATTTTTATAAATCTGCTTCAAG
Organism: Scolopax mira; assembly: GCA_004320125.1. Taxonomy (NCBI): domain Eukaryota; kingdom Metazoa; phylum Chordata; class Aves; order Charadriiformes; family Scolopacidae; genus Scolopax; species Scolopax mira. Next base: position 99,749 of record BJBW01001054.1, on the reverse strand, counting down.
TAGAAAAAAAGAATCTTGTATCAACACCCTGGAAAAAAATATCAACCCAGCCTTCTAGCAAGAAACTTAGCTATTCCTTGCATGACAGAATTATGAATCAATAACAACTGTGGTTTTGGGAAAGTAAAGGAAGTCCATCTTTCCTGGAGGTTTATCTTAATGAACTGACTTAATGAGTAGAAACAATAGTATTTTTTTAATTGGGTGAGGCATATTTTCTTCATATGGAAAGATTGTAATTGAAATAGTCTCCATCTGACATAACTCTTATATGATAAAATCTATATGATAACATAATGTGTCTACAAATATAGATCAGATTAATTTCAAAGTCCAAGTTAGGCTGTCAAGTTTCAAAAGATAGGCTTTCTAGTCCTCCCAGTTACATAAGTAACACTACATTTTTCACACTCATTGTAATTAGGTAATTAGGATTTATAACACACAGACACCTGAGTCCTCGAATGAACACCTCAATGTATTGGTTAAGGCTAACCAAAAACGAAAGGCATACAAAGCAGAAGAGGAAAAGACAATGAACTGGCCAATATCAACAGCTTAATGTCAGGTGAAAACATGTCTCCAATGCTAATGAAGGCTGTGCACATTCTTACAGCCTCAGACTTCACAGACCCTTGACATAAAAAAATGATAGTCTCTAAAAAAAATTCTTTCTCTCTCTCCAGCAAGCTGCATGGCCACCCAACCCTGTCATAAATCTGCCAGAGCAGTCATGCATCCATCTCCCCAACACTCTGTTCTTTGAGTTTGCACTTGTTGGCATGGTACAGGCTATCAAGTTGGTCCAGTCAGAGAAAGAACGTTACACAAGGGCTCTGCAAATTATGACAACTCCTCGTTCAATCATGAATCCACTGAAATTTTCTACAATGGATTTATAGGGCTCTTAACAAGGTAACAACACTCCCTCCTTGTCCTTTGAGTCATGAGGTGACTTTGCATAAGGTGACAGCAAAGTAACGAAATCAACCCCTTCTGCAAACGTCCTCAAGCTCTGCAATTCACAGAAGAAAATGTTTGGGAGACAATCGAGTTCTCACAATTTTTAGGTGATATCACAACACTCATGTTTTGCCAAAGCCTTGCCAAAAGCAGAAAAAAATCATCAGCATGGCTTAAATTTGCAGCTGTTACTGTGCTAACAAGTTGGCTAGAGTATCAGATGTGATGGAGAGGCAGTTTTTCATATTCTGTATCTGCTATGCTTATACAGCTCTGTTAATACAACTGTTGCTGTAGAAATGCTGGATGATACACAGTGACAGAAATTATATATCTCAAATGAAGATCAAATCCTCTTTTTTGGTCCCCTAAGTAATGTTCAGCTACTGTTCCTGACTCAAGCAGAGGGATCCCCAAGACTTAATGCTCCCATCATCCCTGGATCCTGCCCTTTCTAAAGGTCTGAAATTTGGTTCTCCTAAATACGTTGAAAACCTTCAAACAATCTACACTACCTCTTTGAAACTTGGTTTCCTGTCTCAATCACAGCAGCCATCAGCAATCCTGCTTCATTCCCTCCTCACTAGTAGAGTATAAATATATCTGTCCACTAATCTACCAAGAACTATCTGCTACATTAATTTGCTAGTTTAGCTGAGTGGATGTTGTGGTCGCTATGATGGGAGTGATCTGCTTCCAGCCCCCTGTGCACCACACACAAAACATAGAATCTCCTGGGGCAGGCATCCATTAGATATGGGGGAGCTGGTCACATACCCACTTCTGCTTTAGAGGGGTCCAGGCCACCCAGGAGAGGAATGGGAGCTGCTATGGCCATGTGGCCAGGACCTTTTTCCCAGGACACTACCAGCCTTGGGTGTGCGCTCAGAACTCAGGGCATAGTTAATGTGTTACACAACCTGATCTGCAGGGACTCTGGATAGAAACAAAACTTAGATTGTACCAACAACATGGCTGTGCCGCAGTCTAGCCAAGGATCCTTGAAGACCCTGCCTTCCATGGTGTTGGGTGGCAGTCACCCTTCCCTCCAGCAACTCTGACCTGATCCAGAGGTGTTACTAGCCACCCAGCTGTCGTGTACAGGGACTCCTCATTAAGTTCCATCCCACCTGCCCCAGGTGCCCTCTTTACACATTCCTCCTGGCCAGCTTGGCCTGTGAGCCCTCATTCCCATGCCCACTCCTTGGGAACATGCACTTTCTCATTCAACCTTAACACCTACTTGTGCCAGGGCTCCCACCAACCGTTCGCTCTCTCACTGCAACAGCCACACCACTGATCTATTCTGAGCCTGTTCCTGTGCCTGAATTTAATTTGCCTCCCTTAACCCTGCCTGGCTGCATGTTAAGAGCAGACCCAGCCCCCCACACAGGTGATCTTCCCAAGTATGGCTTTACCATACGGGTAGTTTTAGTATACCTTAAAAAAGGGAAGCTTAAAAGTATACAATACTTGTCACAGAAACTGCAAAAGAGGACATGCAGAGTCATTGTAATTGATAATGCACTGGAAGGAAAGGGGAGCAGGCAGAGAGGGACATGAAGGGGAGAAAAAGTGGGATGGGTTAGGCGGGTGTCTATAATAATCCTTCTTACAGGTATAAGAACATAAATGAAGGGGATGAGCAAAACAAAAATATTTAAAGTCAGGAAGATGGAATCTGAGTTTTTAAAACTCCTTGTAATAAAAGAATGAATTATTTCACTATACCTATATGAAACTGCCTTTGGGGCATATCCTCATCTCTCTCTACAGAGATGCATAAAGACAAGTCCCTGAGGGTAGAAAGGGGCAACATGCTGCAGAGTATGGCAAGACAAATTCTTTGCACAACCAGCATGAGGACACTTCAAACAACATCTCTGCCCCTTGCCCTGCCAGGCTCTCACAGCAGGCAGTGAACCATTTAGTGCTAGGGTTTAGCCCTTAGCAATGCTAATGGAGAGGGGCTCTGGGGTTACCTTACACAGGAGTGACTTCTACAAGGCAGCAGGGCAAAATGCTACAGTATTTTACCAAAGAGCAATAAAATATGTGCTTCTGTTCATATGAAAGCTTCTTTATAAGCAAAAGTACCTACTCATACTCTCCGTATGGCTGCTGTTAGAGTGCTGCATTGTGCAAAGTGGAGATGTGCTTCCTTTTACCAAAATTTCCCTTTTGCTATTAAACATTGTGGAGTCTCAGGCAAGTGACTTTGCAGTTTTGTCCCATAAACATGGTACAGATGTTTATCACCAAGTACTTGATGGATGCATTCAAATGGGAGAGGCAGAAATTCAGAAGAATGAAATCTTACTGATAAATATTTTATAACATTAGAGACTGCAACATATATCTTCAGATCCCCTTTGCCAGAACTGCTTATAGGTGATAGGTATGTCAATTAGTATAGTACTCCTGGCAAACTGAGAAACATAGATTGGAATTGATGGACTATGTACTATTTTCCAGCTGTAATGCAGCTCACTGCTATTATTTGCTTGTAAAAAATATCTGTTCCAAGATGAAAGCACCTAAAAATGCCTCCATGTCTCCAAAATTACAAGAGGTTAGTTTGTTAAACATTTAATCTATGTAAACAAACACAGGCTTCATGCAAGACAGATCTGAGTATGGACTGATTATTCTATCATAGCATTGCTAACTATTACTCACTGCTGTGTACCAAAACTCCAAAACCAAGAAGTTCTCAGATATATTTTCCTAGATAAAATACATTATATGAAGGTTGATTTACTCAGAGGCTCCTACTTTTAGAAATAAAACTGATTTCAAAAGAAAGGAAGCATTTAAACAGTGTCATGGCAATATGGCTAATTAAATTATTAACTAGCTGGTTTATTTTTAATTGCTTGTGTACCTCTTCAAACTCAGCCTAGGTCAGGCCATGAAGGAAAACAGCTACCAGCTGGCTGGCAGCTGCACAGCCTGCACGGGGCGGTCATGGTTCTCTCAGCCAATGGATGGGGTCTCAGATCAGAGGAAACATTACCATGGATGGCATGACTGTGTGCCCATGACTGGCCTCCCTGTCACTCACACCAGAGAGGCGAAGGGCATGTTTCTGAACTACTCTCTGACCCCCTAAAGGTGATCTCTCCAGGTCAGGGTTGAGGCACATTGATGGGGCAATGTGGGGAAGTTTGCACTGCTGCTGCCCATGCTGTATATGCTCTATAAATAAATAGAGGACTTTAGTCTCCAGGGCTGTCAGTTTGGCACAGTTGTGCACAAAAGACATGGTTTGGTTTTTTAATTTGTTTAGAAACAACCACCCAAAAAGTTATATGCAAAGCTTAGTATGGCAAATCGAAAGAAATCAAATTTATTGCATAAGAGCACCTAAAATCCCACAACTTCCACTTGCTCTCTCTTTCTTTTGTGTTTTCTACTTTCAATTGTGATAAGAATAAAAGTTATGGACCTCTTTCGGTGTTTCTTGATGACAACGGTTGCTGTTCCACCACAACTCCAATGCTGCCACCAAGCATGCAAGAAGAAGGCCTATTGCTAAAATGCAGAAAACGCCTGCAAAACTGTGAAGCTTGAGTGCCTTCCCATCTGTCTGTGCATTGGTATGGCTATTCAGGTCACAACGTCCCATCCGTGGCCACCATTTCTGTTTAAGAACATCCAAATCTCCGCTTTCTTGCAACTCTAAGATCCTGCAGAAATTTCAAAACACAGGTGTTATTTTCAATGATAATTTTTCACAGTTTTCTTGGTCTTTTTTGTATGTTTTGTATGTTCCCACAATTGAAAACTCCCACCCATCACCACTACCATGTGGCATTCTCCATCTGAAACTGTTATAGCAGAATTTCTTTCTACTCACGGTAGCAGGTAAAGTCCATCAGATAACTTTAGAAAAAGAAGACTGTCAACAATTCCACTGCAATGCAAGAAGCATTTCCAAGGGAAATCACCATATTCCCATTAGTCTGGTTACATTCAGCTGCAACAGCTGGTCCCACTAGCGTAACACTCAACCCACTCCACTGCTGCTCTCTCACAACAATTTCAAAATCATGTGAGACTAAACATGCTACTATTTGTGCACCACTTAATACAAATCTGTTTAAGCAACAACCAACTCATTTATTTCAGCAAATGTAGTTTATACAAAAGGATTTTACTTCAATGCTCTTACTTCATGCCTGAAATACTGTGGTAACAGTTGCTAATTAATCATTGTTTTGCCTCTTGTGATGTGTCCCTTCTCTCCATGAATGATTCATTTTGGATTTGGTTTGATAATTGTTTTAGATGTTTACTAACAATCTTTTCTCTTGCGGCAGCTTTGTCTGTGGTTATGCAGCTGGAGTTTTACCCCTTTTTATAAAGGAGCAAGATGAGGAAATCTTGCTTCAGCTCCCTGCCTGGAGCAGAGCACCCGCTCGCTTTCTGCTAAGGCCACACGAGTCTGCACAACTACATGTCTTCATTTCAGTGTACACATTCACATGAAAAAGACATTTCTAGCTACTATCTCAGAGATCACAAAATGGCATAGTTTTATAGTCTCACAGTCCTGGCAACCCCTTGCAATACTCAGCAATTCTAATTTTCCTGTACCATTGTAAGGCTTTAACATGTCTTTCCATCCTAAAGAAGAAATGGGGTCGTTATTACTTGCTTACTGTAGAAAGCCAGACCTTCATGGCCTGCAAAACATAGCACAAATCAAAGATCTCTCTTCAATTTCTCCCCTAGCACACACAAAGTCCTTTTTCTGCCAGAGGCAGTGCTGCCTGGAGGTGTGAGGCCACACACAGTCTTCAGTCCCCTCCTCCCTAAGCAGATGCACACAAAGCAGAAGTAGCAGATATGTGGAAGCCTGAACTCATAACCTCTCTGCTGTCTCTTACTCACTGCCATTTATTCATTAATGGCCAAAACCAATGAGAATCACATATCCAATGCCTTACTGGTTGTAGAGACAAATCCGATAAAACAAGCTTTGTTTCAGTTTACCTCTGAGAGAAAAGATCTCTGTAGGGGCTTCCATGCTGGAGTGCTATCCCATATCCTTTGCTGCTGATGCTGTTTCCAATGACTGTCACAGAGCATTCATCATCCGTCAGCGCAGCATATTCCACCACTGTCACATCCCACAGGAAAGCATAGTTTCCTTTCTTTGCCTGCAAATACACCATGAACACAACAAAATCTAAAATAAACTAGTTTTCTAGGTAGGACACAACCCAAGCAAAGAAACAAACCCTGAGCTTGTAATTACTCCATGGTAGTATTTCATTAGGTCACAGTTCACCTGTAGATCTCCAACATCTTAATACATTTCTAACTTTCTTCCCTCCCAGCAGTACCTCATCTACTCCAAACCTGGATAAAATGTCCTCCATTTTTAGTAGTAATACATAGGATAATATAGCCAACTGTAAGTGTAGGCAAGGCTTACACTTGGTGTAATTACACTAGGTAATTAATTATAAATTAAATCTATTGCCTTAGTTGATGACATTTGATGTATGTTTTGGAGAAGACATGGATTAGCAGGAGCGTAACTGGTTCCATACACACATATAACTAGACAGGTACAGTATGAGCACTAAGTGGTGCTTCGAAGTCATCACAGTTACAAAATGGTAGCTTTACAGCTTTCCTCATATAAACACATAAATAAGCAAAGCCCCTTCCTAGAGCAATGATAGTCCTGTAACAAAAGGCATGCTCTGAACACAAAGAGTTCGTTCTTTTTTTCACGGCTAAGAAGAGCCACCAGCATCTCCAATTGTCTCAGTTTTGGGACATATATTGTTTTATTTTATCACACATCCACACAGATCTTACTTAACGTAAAATGTAAGAAACATCTCTGGATAGGGATTCAGTACAGAAAAAAGTAATCATTTTATTTGGTTCAAGTAATCATTGGTTTCCTAATATACTTAAGCAGGATGTTTTTAAGTCTCTAGTGAAAATACAGAGCACAATGGAACAGATGGGAAGGAACACCTAATGCAAATAAATGAGTAGTCTTTGAATGTAGACTTACAGGGCTTTTTTTTTTTTTTGCTTTTTTTTTTTCCACTTGGGGTTATTTCTGATCTTTCTTTAAGTCAGAACAATACAAAGCGGGGAGCTGAAGTCCTGCATATATTTCTTTATGGGAACTAACTCACCAAGCTCCCCTAGCAAACAGCTGCAGCTCTGACATGGAATTAGCTTATCCTTCCACATATTTTGCGTTTTCATGTACGCTCAGTTTTAAATTCATCTGTAAGCCTGTAAGACTCCCTTAGTTATTTTAATATATTGGATTCCTCAGCTGAGCAATTAAGCTAATTTTACTTCACTGTGCTTTGATAAACCACAGCATTCTGCAGTCTCTGACAATTGTTTAAACACAACAATAAATCAAACAGGTGAGTTATCCTTTACTGGGGTATCCAGGGAAACAAAAATTAAATGTATGTTGTTTGGATTTTCTGTAAGATTCTTGCCATGATCCACCTCTTCCCCCCAGCCTCCTCTCCCTTTTATCTGCATCAAGGCAATCAAAGATCCTCAAATTCATTTGCTTATGAATGTTAATGCATATAGCCTCAGACAACTATTATTATATTAGTACAAAATATCATTAAAATCTACATTATAGTATGGTCCTTACAGGAATTATTGAAATAGGAGCCACTATAAGACTCTACAATGTAAGCTATACATTGATTTAGGTGACACAACTTAATAATCTAACATGTTCATCAAAATATCTCTCAATTAAATGTCACTGTATGAAACCAGGCCAGAGCAAGACTTCCATATCTGCATTGTAATACTATCCCTGGCTGTCCATCTAAAATGGTAATGGTGAGGAAAGAAAAAAATCACTCTTTACTATTCGTGACAGACAGAAAAGGCTTCATAACCTATCAACACAAGGATGCTTACAAAATTAAGGATGGCAAGGGAGTGATTCCTCAAGGCATCTAGCCTATATTCAGCCAGAAACATACATTCTTGGAAGCCTAAAATGTGCTTTTCAAAGGTATTCTCTGAATGGCCAGGTACCCATAACTGACTGTATTGGTAGCAGCAAATCTCTGCATCCTGCCCTTTGCTTTTTCTGTGATGGTCTGTAATGATTCACATTTTATGCTTTCACACCAGTGATGGTGCTGATGGGCCTCCTACCTGGTTAGGGACAACTGGCAATAGACATCTTCCCAATGGTGTTCCTGGCAGGGAAGGACCATCATAAGCCCTATTATACCACATCTCAGGCAGGTTGTGTTCTATGGTAAATAATACACAAAGTTTTGCTACCTATGATAGAAAACTGTCCAAGTACGTTAAAAATATGAACTCACAGGACCAAAGACAACAGCATTTATACATTACACAGAATTTATGCAAAATATACATTATTAAAGAACAAAATGTCTTGCATTTTTCTGGTTGTTTTTTACTATGTTTGGATTTTTTAAATAGCTGTATATTTTTGTTGTTTCAGAATTGCTTTGTAAATCATCTTTTTGAAATTTACAATTTACAATAGAAGAACACTGACAACATTTCATACATTCCTCATCTTTTTCTTAGTAATAAATGAGGAATGCAGTCTTCCTCAATTATTTGATTTCAATTATAAGGTAATTTCTAGAGCAAAATCACATTAATGATTCTACTTTTCAAGCCTCAGTTTTCTATATGTTATTTTTTTATAAAAGAGCTTTGTACACTGACTTTTAATGTCAGACAGCTGATATTTTGCAAGGTGTAACTTCTCTTGCATCTGCAATGCTGCTATCCTGCAATGCTGTTATGTCGTACAACTATAAGCAGCCAATAACAAAGTCTACTAGGTCTCTTAATATCATTTTTATATTTTTATGACATAAATCATTCTATTCAGTGCCATCACATCTGTAGAGCATTATTTCTCTGACAGTCTGCTCATTTTAGCATAAACAGGAATCTGAATATTAAACTTAGTTACTCATACTTCTCAACTCCCAGAAACAATGGATGTCAGACTATTTCCCCTTTCTGATTACTAAAACTAGAATCTCCAATGATCACTTTTTCCTAAGGGAAGATTTGTCTCTTCCAGAATTTCTTCTACTTTTGTAATTTTGTTCTCTGAAGAACGGAGACCTCATTCCGTTAGTGAGTTCACTGCACTGAAAGCTTCCATATGACCAAATGCTTAGTTGCTGTCTAAATTCAGCATCCTTCCCATCTCTGTTAATATCTGTTGTGACAGCTAAGCAGTATCATTTGTTCAATTTAAAGAAAAACTGACAAACTTTGAAAAATGTATGTACAAAACACACAACTACAAACATATGTCTGTGCTTGAGATATGTTTACCTTTTATATACCTTCACCAGGCAAGTAGTAAAAGCCAAATAAAATTAAACTGACACTTATTTTCAACTAAAAATCAAAATTTCTAAAAGGTAGTTTACACTTTCCATTTTTGTCATGTGAAAGAATGTGTGTATGCAAATGTGTGTACCCCTCAGCTTCAAGGCCAGAGAGGTACTGAAGGCAGGAAGACTAAGAACTACGGAAAACACCTGGCACTGACGCATGGGATGCACAAGCAAGAAATATATCAAGGCTCCTTAGTTGATTACAACACAGATGTACCTGCCCATGCAACCGAGTCCTGATCACAATGCAGCATATCCTCAAGCTCTTGCATTCACAGCTCAGCCATCTAAAGACTGCACTGTATGTTTTTAGGGCCCAAAGTAGAATAAGTCTTCTAATGATAGACATCATTGCAAAGATAATATAGAGAGAGATATGGCAAAAGGGAATGTAGCAAATACCAGCTGAGAATAGGTAAGGTACCTCGAATAAAGAATGACTGAAATGATACCTAGAATAATAAGCTAGAATTTATGCTTTAGACTTTCAATTGGCTTTCATATTTTGTTCCTTTGCTATGGGGTTTTATTGTGACTCTCAGCATGCAGGCATAGTGCAGAACAAACCAAAACCATTTCAGTTAAATTTTCAAAAACCTCTTTAACAGACATGCAGCCAAAGCAGCACTCATTTATTCTACCCAGGTGGAACTACAGTGGTGGTTTACTAGACACTAGTCTAAAGACACTAGATTTATCTTTGGTTAAAGAGGTTAAAGAAAAGAGATTTAAGAAAAAAAGAGCTCCCTAGGAAAAACTTATATCAAAAATATTTCTTCTTCACAATCATAAAAACTTAAAAGACCAGGGATGATTGTCTCCCAGATATAAGAAGGATCACAAAGAGAACAGTAACACTTCAGAAAAACAGTAACAACTTCATAACTTCACTCTTGAACATGGAAGGGGACAGAAGAATATTGTTCTTCCTGGCTTACTGATGGTAAAACAATGTTTTTTCAAAGAAAGCATGGTAAGAAATAATAATGGCTTGAAAAAGATGAATTTCAGATTAACCACTGGTATGTCTATGAATTAACTGAAACTTATGAAGACACTACCAAAGATAAAAGTGCAAGAATAGTGCAACATTCATCACTAATTTACTGCCAGAATGGGGTGTCACTGATCCCATTATATGTCTGGTACCACAGAAATATCAAAAAGTGACCTTTACATTAGCATTAGTGCAATAGTTCCCTGCCAGGATAATATTTATTATCTATAAAAAAGGTGCTTTAAGAGAAGCAACACAGTTCTAATAAAACAAAAAACAAAAATCAAAAAAACCACAACATGCCATTTAATCCTCTTCAAATGATTTAAAAATTAATATAATTAAGGAGCCACTAAAGGATGTAATACATTCAGGTTTTAAGGAAGCATTTGCTTTAACTCCAAAGGCTGATGAGTCAAGAAATGGAGAAATTTATGAGGACCCATGAATACTTACGGATGAGCAAGCACAGTTCACAATATAAAATTCATTGTGGACAATAAATTATTGGAAAAACTAATTTTAAAAATTCTATTTATTGAACTTTAAATTACATTTGCTCTCAAAATACTGTAGTATTTTGTACTGTAGTCATTACAGGAGAGAAACTTTTTGAAGGAAGCAAAAAAAGAGAAGGAATAAACTCTTACTGTCCAATTGTATAGATTAACAATACGTTTACATTATTTACTGTACTTTGATCACTTCATCAAAAGTGTCATAGAGGAAAAAAGAAAGGATTCAGAGTAAATTTGGCATCAAATTTGTTGGAGAGGGTAACAGTCTCCACCAAAGCAAGGCTTTTAAAAATATACAGTAACAGTTTAATTCTCCTGTGTATAGACATAAAAGATATATATATGGGAATTCATAGCAATTGTATTACTTCATTCATTCAAAGCAAAAATGGGTGCCCACAATGAAAAAAGCTTATTACATATACTGTGGTAACTAAGAATCACCCTGAAGAAGTGATTGTCACCTAGAGTTATGCAAACACTTTGCTAGATTTTAAGGCTTAGAAATGTGTGTGATTCCAATGCCAGCGTCCACCTGGGATGACATAGCAGGAGTTACCCAATGCATGCTTCTTGGGGATCCTGGCTGTAGCTTGACCCAGAAAGAAACTTTCCACAGGACAGCCGTTAGTCAATCCTCATCTATTATAGTACCTGAAAACTCGAGTGGCAATGTAATGTTTTGTATGGACTTGGTGATTTATCTAGTAACCTCCTCTTACACTATGCAAATACATTTGTGAGTAGGAGGATGCTTTACACCTGCAATGACCACTTTCAATTGCCTTGGGAGTACAGCAAAAGCAACTTGCCCCCCCGGCTCTGAAATGCCCTTCTGTCGCTTACTGTGAATGTGCAGTGCATTAATGCCCTTTCCGTGGCTCTTCCAGTGTTGCAAAAGCCTTGACAATGGGAGGTGGTCACTGTGGCTACAGGGACTGTGCTGTGTCTGAAAAGAGACCTCTGCCATGGCAACCAAACGCCAAAAAGCTTTCAGGACTTTCTTCCACTATTATCCTTTTGTTTTTAGCCAGTCAAAGGGAGTAGGAAAATCTCTGGGAAATGGAGAGAGGTAAATGGAATACAAACATCTGAAATACCTGCCTGTACCATAAATAAGCAGCACTCTCCCGTTTTGCATTGAAGCAGCATTGCCCTGTTTGTAACTGCAGTTGAACTGTGATGCTGTTTGAAGAAAATAGAAAGGGGGAGAAGTAGAGAAATGGTAGTAATGATTTTTTTTTTCATTGTGTCGTGCAAGTTCACATTCAGAAAAATATGTTGGGGATCTTTTTATGCTAAAGAGATTTAGATTTCCCATTTCCTATAAAACAAATTTTTAAGATACATCTCTTCCATGCAGCACTACATGTTTATGGATGGAAAGTCCCATTTCCTTGTCTGACATCAATGCTTCTTTAAAAAAACAGTGTTTAAAAAAACAGAATTTCTAGCTCTAAGACTTGACATGGAAAACTTGTCTGTTTATTCAAAGAGCTCAATGAGCTAGGAAGAGCAATATTTAAACTATAAACACAACAGTTTAGTTGACAATGATAATAAATATTAAGCACAGTTTTTGTAGGTGTCTAATCAAATATCAGCCTTGGTCAGGTTTGGGGACTGAAGTAAATTTGGTTATTGTTGATGTTAATTGAACATCTGATCAGTTAATCAGATCTGATCAAGTTATATAAAAATCCCCTTACAATACTGAACTTAATATGAAAAGTTATATTCACATAGATGGAATGAAGCTGCCAGCTCCATACAATGCAATTGGTATTCTAAACAGCCTGCCATTATAGAGATATATTTCTGGCTTAGGCAAATCTAGCTATCATAAATGGCAGCATGCAGTAGGCCTACAGCATAAGAGTATTTACAATCTCATGGCTAAAGAGTATCCACAGACATAAAAATGGTAAAAAAGTTAGGTGAGCATAGTGACATGTGAAGGAGTATATGCATTTTCTTTGGAATAAACAAAATCTCACATTAAATTTCTGTTCTAAGAGAAATTAGTATATGCTCAATGAATCCCTTCATACTTTCCAGTAAGTCCAATCCATCAACTCAGAAAAAAAAAAAAAAAAAAAAAAAAGCAAGGGACAAGAGTCAGTACCTGGATAATATAACAAATGACATTCAAAATGGTATTATTGGAGCTCCCAAAATAATTAGAAAACTTATGGCCAGATCCAAAGAAAGACTTATATGCTGAAGATTTAGGCAGAGCTATGGTACTTAAAATCAAAACCATGAACCCGAAATATGAAAATTACAACACCTGTGATCCAGTCTTACCTTCCTGATGCCTTCAGAAGGGTTCGATACACAATTATCTGCCCCATTATTCTTGCTGATAGTCCTCCAGAGTTCAGCAAATGTGTTATCCTGCTCCAAAGGGTTTGTCCCTTTTGCTTTAAAGTATTCATACACTGCTGAATCCCTGACTGTACCATAAGATATATCCATTTGTTTGGACAGATCCTGAAACGTTCTGAAATTCAAGCAATATTGAGAAATTAGTATTACATAGTGCATTATCAAGATCTCGTTCATTGAAAGATTTCTTTGTATGTCTGTTATAAGGCAGAAAGCACTTATCCTCAAAGTACTATTTGCATATCGCTTTTCTCATAAAAAAAAACCAAAAACCAAGGAGTAATTTAATTGTATTGAGATCATATGAACTTAACTATACCTGAGCTCTTTTTCACCTTTTTCACCCCAGTAAAGATTTTTTTTTTGACAGATAATATTCACATTAAATATTACGATGTCAAGTTTGCACAACAATGTAGCAAACTTGACTTGAGCACAGGAAAAACTCAGATTATAAATATAAACTTCCAGCCCCATCAGCATGACCCGAAATACCTTGCAGAATTCAGTGGAATTAGTTTGCAGTTACACCAATACTCGATCTGACTCGAAATCAATACAGCTGTTTTAAACAAACAAATAAAAGTCTCACTTACAATTTCCACTAAGTCTCTCTCTCTCTTTCTTTTTTCACAGCCTCTGGTAAAACAGACATTTTTCATTCACACACAGGCCTACCTTTCATTTACTCATCATACCACTCCAGAAGTGTAAATGGGCCTCAATGTGAGTGGCTATGAATGCACCATTTATTTTCAAATCGTACAGAATGTAATTCACTCCTGTTTTACAGCCTTTTCTGCAGAGAAAGGTGTAAATCACTGCCTGCATCAATGAAAGCCAGGCCAGGCTTCAAAATATTTAAGGTGGCATCACTGCCACCAGAAGCAGCATCCTCTTTTCCACCTTCAGATGTTCATTCCTATTCCTGTGCCTCCTTCTATTTTCCCCAAGTACTGGTTCTGTGCAGTGCCCCCATTTTTTTTCATCTGAGCACACACACACACATATTCAACCATTGACCACCACATGCAGCAGTAGGGACCAACCTGGATCTCATAAACAATGGTATGTTTTATGTTTTATTTATGTTTTATAAACTTGATATTATAACAATGACATGCTTCTGATATGACCAATTCACTAACTGTTTGAGATCAGACAAACGAAAGCAGCCCTTCCTCTTTCCTTCCATTTGTTTTCCCCAAAAACAGTCTTTCAGAAAAAAAACCAAAAGTCCTTCTCAAAATGTCTGAAAGGCCCACTCATGCCACCTCCCACCTGCCACCAACTCCTGGAACCATGAAAGTAAAACATTTTGCCTTGCAGCTCTTGCAGAAGATTTATGCACCACACTCCTGAGAGCCCTTCCTTGGCCCTGAAGCTGTTTTCCACAGCTGAAGACTTGTCAGAGACAATATTTTTCTGCCACCCCCTTCCCTGTTTCACTGAGGAGATGCTACTGCTTACCCTTCACATCGCCATAAGATTCCCTGCAATGCGATTTAATGCAAAGTAATCTGGGCATATCCACACCGCTACATGAAAGTATGCAGAAAACTCTTCCATCTTCCCCATCACATCACCTTCAGGCCTCCCAACTTGGGGTCTAAAAGGGCACCTTTGCCAGAACACCCTGTGTGGGAACCTGTCAGCCCTGTCCCCAGAGCTGCAGCTCGGCAGGAACGCCTCTCCCATCCCATCAAAACTCTTCAAACTCACAAGCTGCTTCAGTTTAAGTGGTTTAAGTTCTTAAATTGTGTTAAGGACTTTTTATCGTTTTAAGCTGATAAGCAGCTTTAAGTAAGACTGTGTGAACAGTTTTTTCTCTTTATACATTGCACAATTCCGGTTTTGTGCTAACTCCAGGAGTTGCATCAAACCCCAAACCTTCTGTTATTTTTTTTGCTCTGTATATGGCATTTTGGTCAGGTACAAAACAAACACCCAGATGTTGCTGGAAATTCAACATTCTAATGAAAAATGAGGGAATTCGTGTTGATTTTCTTTCTCTCTTTGTTTAACAATCCCAAAAGTTATATTCTGGTCTCCTAAATATTTCCTGTACATTTCATTGAACCATTTTTCTACCAGTTTTGGCCTAAATGATTACATGCTACATGTAGTTAATTCTTTATGTTTTATAGTAAGTTTCATCATATTCTATGGAATTGCTTACATCCTGGGGATGGGTGATCTGTCTGTTAAAAAGCACGTTTCTGTCTATTCTATGTACAAATGATGAAGAAAGGTACCTAATAGACACAGGACAGTTTCTGTGGCAACTTTTTTCACACCAGGTCTGGTGCAGGGATTTCAGCTTGTGTAGGAGTACATGTTTGGTAGAAGCACAGTAGCAGAAACATGTTTAGCTAATGTTCTTTAACACAGCTTTCAGCTGATAACAACTTTGCAAATGCCTACTGCTCATGCTACTCATGAAAGTTTGAATATGAGAAATTAAACCTGTAATTTTAATAATGTCAATACTTTCTGGATCACTTCCACTGCCTTTACTGCTGTAGAAGTTTTTTGTCAAAAATATGCCTTTTTTTTTAAATCTAAATTTTACTTTATTGACAATCAGTACTTTTGTTTTAGCTAAATTACATTTTATCGACAATCAATACCGTACAAAAGAACAGCAGCACTTTTTCTTCAATTCTCCAAACATCGCAGGGCACACTGAGAAAATTCAGGGTTTAAATCAAGTGCTTTGCTGGTCCAGTAAACAGATAATCAGTATAGTCATTGCAGGGAGGGAACCACAGACTTTGCCTGGGTGTGAGCAAGACAACTACTGCCACTTTACCTGGCAGAATTTCCTTAGAAGAGATAATAAGCATTGTCCTAAGGATTGCATGTGCCTTTGATGTATTATATGAACTGCCACAGGAAATTCTCTGTACTATGCCACCATTGGAAATATCTTCTGAGAGGTGGATGATCACTGAATGACATTCACAATAGGTAAACCAAATTTACAATCAGTTCCTCTAGCATAAATTCACAAGAATGGTGACCGTTTGAGTGAGGAAATAACCTTATGCCTTTACCAAATGGACCACTTAGCCAAAAAACAATCTCAGAAATTATCCTGATAGGGAATGCTCCAGACCACAGTATATATATATTTTTAGAGTTGGTATAAAAAAATATTTCTGTACTGTATTTTTGCACTGAAAGTGGAGACAATGCTTAGCGTCTCCATGGCCAGGGAAGCAAATCAAAAGATCTAGGCATAGTGAGTATGGGGATACGGTCACATACATAAAAGACACTGAATGGAGATTAACATCTCCTGTTCTTTATCTCTTTTTAAGATAATCACAAATGCAGGTTTTAACTATGGCTATTTCAACTCTCAGATCTGCCATCGCTGGACAAATTAATTCACTGACACATTTCAGATACTGGTTGTATCTTACAATTTTGTAATTCTCTAAAGGCAGTTACTCTCATTGTTATTAGACTTTATTTTTGCAATTAGGGCCCATTAGCTGGGCCCATTTTCAGCAGCCACTCAAATTTTTGGCTCACTTTCCTACAGCAAAGATTTCATGGATTTAATATATAAAATTATTTGAAACAAAAATCTGTAGCATAACAAGATGCCCCATTAACCTTAGCACCTCAATTATTAGATCTCACAACCCATTAAGGAGTCTCTGTAAGTGTGATTAAAGATAAAGCTTAGTAAAGCAGAAAAAGCCAATGCTCCTCATTTACAGTTATAGGACCCGAACTTCAATTTGTAGATAAATATTTCCGCTGAGTGATTGCTGTATAGGCAAGTAAACCAACTGATTTAAGTAAATTTATTTGAGGTCAATCTAAACAAACATAATGTCTTTTAAAACAGTATTACTAGCCAAAATACTTAATGAGTGAACTATGCCTGTTAGACAAATGCAACAATTAAGATATAATTTCCAGTGGAGTTGCGATTACTTCATGTAGAGTCAGTTGAAAACTGGACTTTCTGCTTGTTTTATTTTTTAGAAACATATTGACACAAACCATGTTCTGCAGAATAAACAGTCAGGAAATAGCTGTACTAGCATTTATAATTAGACCTGTAGAAATAATTGCCAGAATAACAGTACTGACTATGTTACACTTTTTGTAGATGTTTCTTGCTAGTAAACGATTCGGGTAGCTGTAGATATGTAGACTAAAAATGTGTTACCAGTATAGGTGTATTTTACTCAGGAAATATTATAACCCAACAGTTTCTTGATGAATAATATGAACAACAACCCCCAGATAGGCTCCTGTAATTTATAAATTTTTTAAAAAAATGATATTTTCTTTCTTGCTGTAGCAACTTTCATTTTTTTAAAAAAATTATTTTTAATTTAAAGGAAGGCCTTTATAACAAAGGAAGAAGGAAAATAAGCAAAAAAAAAAAACCTTATTGAATTTTTCCTCATCCTTACCATTCTTTTCTTTTAAAGTTTGTGGCAAGCTGCACATCTGGACTCCTGTGTGTAAAGTCTATGACTGCAAACAAGCCAATCAACTGGCATCGCAGTGTCATGCACTACTGATCTTTTACATTACAGCAATAACCATAGCATTTTATCTTAACTTCAGTCTTAGAGAAACTGTAATGGGAAAATCCTGACAGCTCCTTGATTTAGAGGTAGTTTCTCATTAGCATTCACAACTGCTTGTGTTCTGACACTGTAAAACTTGGGATTTTTCCAGTCTGTTATTACTTATGGGGAAATAATATTTCAGCAGTTTCTGAATCCACAGTATTATTTTAAAATGATGCAAGATTTTTCATACTTAGTTCCTGTTCATTCATCTGCATATCAGGAATAATAAAGCTTAAGGTCTGACATGGAAGTAGTGATCATCTATCTACCCTTATTCTTCCACACTCTAAGTACTCTAAGTACATTTCAGAGTAACTTCTCCCTTCACAGTGCTACATATGTTTTTTCAAACAATGCAATATAAATAATTCCTCTCCACTAAAATTAATTAATTTTCTAAATTAATATTAATCCCTAAGTCATAACAGGCAATAAAATAAATTTACTGCTTTTCCCATATGTGGCAGAGAAAGCTCTGTTCTTTTACCTAAGGAAGTCAGTAATTTGAGACTTTTGCTTAATGCAGCATAATGTTTTAGGTGAGGGTCTCCATCAAGATAAAGCGTCCCAGAGATGATAAGACTTGCTCAACCTAAATGAAGCCTTAGAAATGCACACATAAAAGGTATGGCACAAATCCTAATTTCTATTTTTAAATACCTTGATGCTACTTTATTGCCTTTTAAACTTTTTTTTTTTCCCGAAAGCAAGAATCTTCTCTGGAGATTTTCACTTCTCTGGAGATTTTCAAGACCCGTCTGGATGCAGTNNTGCTCTGGGTGGTCCTGCATTGGCAGGGGAGTTGGACTACATGATCTCTATGGTCCCTTCTAACTCCAAAAAATTCGGTGAAATTCAGTGAAATTCAGTGAATTCACGATATCTATAAAATTAAATATAAGTGAAGTTCCTAACTATAAATGTTTTCTCAGCAGGGTATATGGGGTAAAATACGTGCTTCACACACTGGGAAAAAAGTCATCCTACTAAACTTTTAAGTGAAAATAAAAGTAGCTGAATTGAGTTGTCAACCTTAGACTATGAGCCCAAGAAATATGTATGAGCTGAAACCTAGCATATAAAATCCTATTTAAAGAGTTTTATTTGATAAAGTTATCACCAATGGAAAGCAATGAGTTGAAAGAGAATTCTGCCTACTATGAACTTCAGAAAAATGGTCACATTTTGAGACATAAAACTGCTCACAACTACACTCTCCATGGATGTATTTGCCAAGACAATGAGAACAAATGAGAAAATGGTGTTTATTTGCAGGATCAGCTTCTCATTTGTAGAAGTCTTTTTTTTTTTTTTTCCAAAAAAAAAAAAAAAGCAAAACAATAGTCTGCAAAGCTGAATCAACGTTGTGGGTGGTAGTGTGGTGGTTTGATTAATATCTGCATGAGAAGAAGATCCTTCTATTCAGAACCTGAGTCCTGACCTGACCATTTTCTATATCCATTTGTGAATCATCAAGGCAATGGATTTGGGTTTCAGTCTGTTACTCACAGGTGAACAACTTTGGACTTTGGATCTACAGTTTTCACTAAGATTTATGAATGAGTATATCATGTCTTAGGACATCTGAAGATGAGTTCAAACTTCCACATTAAAACATTCTCTAGAGCTAGTCTACCCAAGTTGAATAGCTTAAATGGTTGAAGACAAGGAAAAAAAAAATCATGTTATGGATATAAATTGACACTAGATGATGATAGTCTTATTGACTCAGAGACTTATGTGATTTCACTGTCTTGCTGAATCTGAGTTACAAAACCACTTGAAAATGGAAGAAAGACTAGCAGTTAGTCCCCCTAAACCTTAGTACAGCCGATACTTAATAAGGCTTCAACTATTCTGGAAAGGGCAATATACTAACTGAATAATAAGATAACATTAGAATTGGTCTATCTCTAGCTTTTAAAACCTCAAAAGTAAAGATCCATAAAAAAAAAGTATTGTGACATATTTCTATAAATTTCCAGCATTGTCTATATAAGCATGTCACTAGCACATATTAAACCAGATGAAAGATCCATAAACTAAAATATGGGCAACTTTAAAGATGATTTTTAGTAAGGCCAATAAAATTGGTGAAAGTATTGTTAGAGTGGCAGTAGCCACAGAGAATATTAAAATGAAAGCAAGTTTACCTCCACATCTAATAACCTTAGACTTCAGAAGAATTAGGTCCATGGTTTTAATTTGTGCATCTCTTTGACTTTCTTTGAAATGATGAATAATAAAGCTGAGCTCT
The DNA here is from genome assembly GCA_004320125.1 of Scolopax mira. Taxonomy (NCBI): domain Eukaryota; kingdom Metazoa; phylum Chordata; class Aves; order Charadriiformes; family Scolopacidae; genus Scolopax; species Scolopax mira. The sequence continues at coordinate 79,602 of BJBW01001054.1, read as the reverse complement.
TAAATTGATCATTAAATTGGAAAATTCTCTATAGTGACATGATCAAATTCTGCACTTTAAATGGTCTTAATTCTGCCTTAGTGCAGTAATGTGCAGAGCAACTGGTTTCTTCAGTAAATAACAACAAGTAAAATCTTCACTTTACCTATAGAGTTAGCCCAATAAAAATTGGCAGCAGTACTTGCAAGCTTAATACACGCTTTGCAGGATCAAGTCCTTTATCAGCAAATATGTCATTCTATAGTTCATACAAAACTCATTTCATCAGCTGTCCATGAAAAATACCATCCACTTTACTCTAAACAAAAGCGTTAGCAGAAAAAGCCTCATGGGATTTTGTATAAGGGAAGTCATAAACACTGACAGATTAAAACACACTGAATCAACAGAGTTGCAGCTTTTCACACCAGGATTAAACATTTCCAAATCACAGAAGGATACAAACAGACATAGCAGTTATGGCTATGTATGTGCTTGTCATCATCAGTGGAGCAGGAACAGCTGCTACATACGATTTCAAAGAAGCAGGGACTTTCCTCCAGTGGAAAAAACAATCAATTGGCATGTGTCACAGAACTAGTTGCCATGTCAACTACGTACTTTTACTATAGTTAAAACAAACAGTGATTGAACCTCAGCAGATAATGTCACTACAGCAGCTGCTTATCAGAGCAGCTGTTTTCATGGCAATAATCGTCATCATTGCTAGTGTGGTAGCATTTATGAGCCCATATCTGGACTGGAACTCATTGCCCTGTATTAGGTGTAATCAAAAGAAAAATGTAATGTTCAGTTATGGATTTACTGGGGAAAGGAAGCTAAAGCCAGCTTTATTTCTGCCACAGGATAAAGGGGTTTGCTGTATGTGTACCATGTACAATGGTAACAGTTTTGCTACCTTTTCTTTGTCACCCTTCCAGCATAGGAACAGGACCCTCTCTCTCCTGTTGACCCAAAGAAATTTCTTATTTAGGTTACCCAGCCTACGGAACAGGTAGACCAGTCTGTCTGAGATAAGTGAACTGTTCGTGCACACAAAAGCACATGCTTGAGGGTTTCCAGGACAGGAGACAAAAGTATAAAAAATAAGAGAAAGACAAAGCAAAATAGCCAAATAATATGTACACAAAGCACTAGAAGTACAGAACCTGTACAGATCTGCGATGATTTTATTTCTTTAAAATTACTTGTGCCAGTATCAGTCCCTACATGCAAAGGGAAAGACAAGAAAACTAAACTAAACTGTCTTCTAAAGTCCCAATAAGCAACTCTTTCACTGCGGACATGGAGTAGCTCTGTTCCTGCAAATGCAAGGACAGCTACTAATAATGATATATTGTCATGTTTATGACTTTAGTAGTAATTAAAAACATTGTATTGGCAAATGCTACACACATTGCATCGGCAAAACATTTGTAGATTTTGTATACTCTTCCCAGGAGTCTGAGATGCGGCAGGAATACGCTCTACTACCATGCCTTTAAAGCTCACTTTTGTTTTACTGATCTCAGGACAACCTACAGTATTTTTGCTAAAGTTGAAGAACTGTGGGGGAATGTAGGACAGAAATACATACAACTAGGCTGTGTTCCATTGCTCACAAAACTTTCTAATATCTTCCAATGGTTTATTTAGGAAACATGCTCATTTTCAAAAAAAGACTTAATAGTCTTTCTGTCTGTGAGACTCAACTTTGGATTGAAAAATCAAACTGGATTCTTATCTTCATCAGTAAAACAGGTTCTTCTGTAAACAAAATTAGACCTCTGATTATTCCTATCCATTGCTATTTCTAAACCATGCCCTCAGGACCACCACAGCAACTCCTGTGATCTGCACAAGTGTGACTTGACTGGTGGATCATAGAAGTTCATTTTGCCTAGAGCTGAGGCTGGCTCTGCTCCAGCACTGCACATAAAGAAATCTCTTAAACAGCTAGAAATAAGTTAAACATCTCCTGATTGCCAGTCCAAGGTATCTAACTATACTTCCAACTCTCCTCTCCTCCAAAACTCCTCTAGGCAATAAGAGCAAAAGTCCCTTAGATTGCTGATTTTTCCATTAAAGAGAGTTGGTTGGTTTGGGGTTTTTTTGGTTGCTTATTTGTAGTAAATCTTTTCTTTCTGGATGTCCTGTATTTTCTGCACAGTTATCATATGGGAAAGAAACTGTGATGGTCTTTACAGTAGAAATTATGATTACTTTGTTTAAAAATGTTTTTAAAAGGAAACAATAGCATAACAAGTAACTCCATTAATAGTGGTAGCAATGGAAGCTTGTTTCTGAGGATTTGCATCTCAAAACTGGATCCACTGGTGTCCAATAGTTTGGAAGTTCTGGGTTAAATTTCTTTCATGGATTTTCTTTCATGGGCATTTATGATCATACATGATTTTAGCTAATGTCTAAATGAGAGAGTGAAATCAGAAGGCAATCTTTCCTTTATATTTCCAAGGGGCATTTTCAGGACCCCTCTTCACCACCCTATTTTTCCATATATCTAAAAAATAATCTTGAAATACTACCCAATTTGGCCACCAAGTTTGTTATTAAACAGTGGAAGACTGACAAAGAGAAATCTAGAATAATCACATTAGAAAGAGGCACAGGTTTTTAAAAGCTTTAAGCTACTACGTGAGTAGGCAAATTTTCAGAATGGACCAAGGAAAGTTTTGAAAAAACAGCACATCTGTAAGATATTTGCAGATTCAGTTAAAAGCCCAGAAAGGGATTCAGAGCAGTCATGAGCAATTGCTGCTCCTCCTGCAAATCCAGGCTAATCAATTCTGCTAAAAAAAAATGGGTTATCCTGTGTTCTTTACCCACACTCCATATGCCATTCAACATCAAGAAGGAAATTAAAATGCAAAGAAAATGTGAAAATATCTCAAGAGCTTGTGGCATGTTTGGGGGACAGAAATACATCATCCGGATTACCTTTGCATATTTTTTTACTTTATTTTTAATCTATTTTGCCATTGTGACCTTTCTCTGAGTACTTTGAAGGGTTAACATGTTAATTAAAGCAAGGAATGCTATTCCTTAAATTATTAATTAAAATAAAAACTGCAGCTGCTGTTTTAGCAGCAACTCAGTCCCAACGGCAGGTTTTAGTCACTTCACCTAAATCAAACATATCGCAAAGTTGGCATGAAAATCATATTGTCTGAATCAAACACATCTGGCAACTGACACACGCTTTTACCTATAATGAAAAAAACAAACTACCTTCATTATTTATGCAGATGCACTTTAAATTGCTTGCTATGCTGATATCTTCTATCATTCACATTTGGAAACTAAAAATCCTAATGAAGATTAATGATTAAGATCAAGAGGGAAGAAATTGGTTTCTTTCTTCTCAACTGGTGCTTTAAATACTGCAACCACCACTGTTCTGTTTGCGTTCAGATGACAAAGAGTAGGTTTTTAATTAAATAGAGTGGGGAACAGATAAGCTTGGATCTTGGTGCTGGCTTATAAAGTCCTTACTCAGAGCGAGTGGTACTTTATACCATGACTGTTAGGATATCATTATACTGTGAGTAGTTCCATTAAACTCCATGAAATCCCAGTGTGGGATAAGGTCCTACTCAACTCTTTATTAATTTTTGATTTATCAGCAGCTGTCATGTACTGCAAGAAGGAGCATCTCGGTGTGGAAAGCACTGGGCTGCTGCATGCACCAGTGTCAGCAGTCTCATAACCAGAGTGGAGGGGCTGGATGAATTCACACAGCTCAGATCTGTCAGAGGTACAAAGTGATGCTGGAAAACAGCTTCACACCCTTCCCTTATCACAGGGAATAAAGCAGAAGCTATCAATGTTGACAGAAAGAAGAGAAGAAAACAGAAGGCCTCTGAAGAGGCATCCTGATTGCTAGGACATGTGCTGGGTACTCCTGGGAAATCTTAACATAGGGCTCTTCATTAATACTGAAAACACATATAGCATTCATCAGTTATTATCAATGTCTAAAGTGCATGCCTCACATATGCATATTTTAAAGTCTGAAGGCCCACTTGCCTGTTTCTCAGAGGACCCAAATTACAAGTGCTTGGTATAAGGTGTACTTCCCACCTCATCCTCATGTACAAGGAGGTAAACAGACAGAGACCTTACCCTTTCACCTCTCTCTCCTCATCCTGAACGTTAAGTCTCACCTGAATACTGAACCTCATACTAGAAACACTGACAGCACTGCATCAAAACCAACTGGTTGTTCCTTATAGTGAGATCAATTAGTTTATTGGGTAGCCTAATTACGTATCTTGAAATATGAGCTTGGAAATTGCATTTCTGTCATGTGAAAGAAACATAATAGTTAACATCCACCCCATCCTGACTGATGGTTTTCTATACTTTTTTAGATAGATATGACTACTCATAAATCTATTAAATTTAATCAGCGGCTTATTCTCCTAGGCTGGTTTTAATGCTTTAGAAGGCAAACAACTTTAGTGCATGTGATTACATTTCTTTTAATGGAACTTTGGCAGCTGTATCAAAATAGCTTTTCTAAGGCAACGCTATTTTCTCCTTCATCTCCAGATGAGTCTGGAAATGCTCCTATATTATATTATGCAGGGGCACACATACAGAAGAGCACATTGCTCAGTAAGGCAGATGAGCCCCAGGACATAGAAAGAACATATGCAATCCCAAACCTTACCTTAGTAACATAGTATTACTTCAAAAATTTTTTCCTTTCTCTCTAGAAATTTTTTTGCACCACAGGAACTAAGAACTAATAGGAAAACACTGTAATATACAGTACATTCTAGGGAAACTAAGAATCCCCAGTTTCTTTCCCCCCCAACAACCCATAACCTGCAACTATTGAAAGTAGGTTTCCTCTGTTGCTTTTAGTTTTTTGATTGGGTTTTTTTTTGTGTTGTTTTGGGGTTTTTTACCCCATCAGGAATATTTTGAAATCTTATGAGGATATTCAATTTTAAAAGCCTTTTCTTTAAATGGCAAGTTTTCCACCTCTTTGCAAGATGGTCTAAAAGCATTTTAGAATCTATTAAAACAAATTTTATTTCAGAAGACAAAACATCACCCTACATCTTATTTAAGGTGTTAGGAGTTTAAGGTGTGAGGGAGAACAAAATTCTACCATGGAGACATTTATGAGGGGAATGGCTACTTTAAGTTTGAATGAAAATGTCAAAGAGAACACTAATCAGATGAAAGTATTTGCAAGATGATGGAGCTCACCATCCTGAAGGAAAAAGAAACAAACAAACAAAGGAATAAGGGCAGAAAAATAATGGATATTAAACTATCAGACCTCAACTGACTCCAGGAACTGAAGAATAAAGTCTTATGGGAAGATAATTTAAAGGACAAAGGGGTAGAAAAGAGCTGGCAGTTCCTGAAAGTGACCGTATCAAAGACACAGATACAAATATCTTAATGTGAGGAACTATAAAAAGAAATTGTAAGAAGCTGTTATAATGTCAGCAAGAAACCTCTTTCAAGACCTAGAAAACCAAACGCATTTTTTTCTAAGTAATTTTAAGCCAGTAGTGCAACCATTTGACTAAATATTCATACATACTACAAATGCATGCAAGAAAAAAATCAAAAATAAATCCTCTTCACAACACCAATGAGTCTAACTTATATGATATAAGATGTTACTACACAAAGCTGTTTGCATCATCCCTCAACAGAAATTCCTGTGTCCACAGCAGAGCTAGCAAAAAGGCACGTGTCTGTACCCAAGGTATCTTATATAAAGTTTGATCTATTTATGGCTGATTCCATCAGTGCAACATGAAAGATATGAAGTTTCCAAAATGGAAACTCTTCACCTCGCAACCTACAACACAGGCATGTTCAGTTGTTAGTCTCTGAAAGATTGGCTGCTGACCTTGTACGAATTGTTGAATTTATATGAATATGCTGATTGTATGAATTTAACTTTTAGGCCATAGGAGTTATGGCCATTATTTATTTTTTATTGCAGGCTATTAATTCAAACCTTGCAATGTGAAAGAGGGCTCATCTAAGTGGAGCACAGGACTGACCATATCATGGTGATGCTGGTCGGTGTTAACCAACCAACCACTTCTCCAGGAGGATGGCTGGGAATGCATTCTTCTTCTGCTCCTGCTGGAAAGTTCCCTTCTTTCTTTAAAAACTATTCAATGCATGTTCCTTATACTGACAGTCACCCTGCTGACATTGAATATCTGGCAATGAACAGAAGGTGGGAAAATTACTTTTCTGCCAGGAGAGTGGGAAAATCTGGTGCTGAACCATCATGGTGCAGGAATGACAGAACTGCTGCTCACATGCAGATGTAGGTGAGCAACTGTGCAAGATGAGAAGACTTTTTCTTTTTGTTTTACACCAGCAAATAAAGCATCTTCCAAAACATGCAACAGATTAACAGAATTGGAAGCTCATGTAAATTCTGCATGAGCTGACAGCAAGTAAGCAAACAGGCATAGCCTTCCCTTCTTACAAGTAGCTGCATCTACCTTCAGCTTCATTTCCTTGTTTCACAGAGAGTAACTTACTGTCAAAAAGTTGCAATTGTAATTTACTTGACTGTTCTGGCTGCAGGGCCACTTTTCCTAGAGACCTTCTGACTCTGATTTGGAAACCTATGCAGAAGTATACACTATTATTGCCCTATAATAAAACAACCTGCATGGCTTTTATAATATGGCAAACTGCTACACTAATGACTCTGACCAGCACAGATCAATAGTATAAAATAAATGTGCTTTTACGTGTGTTTTGCTTTTTTCAGGCAGCTCTTTCATTAGCAAGAGAAGATATTTATATTTTTTTCAGGTCCTACCTGGATTCCCATTTTGAGGGTCTTTGTTTAAATACCGTTCTGACAAAGACATATACCACAGTGGCATATAACATTATCAGTCCATCCAAAAGAATGGCAAACATGGCCAGGAGGTAAACACATAGAACATTATATTAACATGCATAAAGCGGTTAGGTAATTTTGCATTGCAGATCAAATAAATATCTACCTTTTACAGTGGAAAAAAAATATTAGTGTGTTTGCAGGAGTGAAACTCAAATAATTGAGCACATTGACCATCCTCCTTTAGTTGTTGTTCAGTGCCCAGAATCCATTTTCAAAACAGAGTTCACCATGATGATTTTCTTCTTACTCCTGTTTTTTTGCATTGAAAACTGGTGGGATGAGGTAGTCTTAACAGTTAGGAGATATCTGAGGCTTTAAGGCCACATCTGTTTGAATTGCTGTAGTAATCATTATTTTGCCTTTTTAATATCCTGTTATATTAAATTTCATTATCATTTTATATAAGACATTTAATTAGCTTCTTTAGAGAAAAACAACAGAAATAGAAATATCCTATTGGGCAAAAATCCTTTGTTACTGCATTTTATATTTTTTATCCCTTAGGAGTCAAATAGAAAATAAAACCCAACAAAATAAGCTATAGGTACTATAGTTGAAGTGAAAAGAAACCACATACTACAGCAAAGCAGGCTGAAGTCAGAGGCCAATGACACTTAGTGTCTGCAGGAAGCATACAGCTACTCTATTCTATGGATAGCCAGTGAATGACACACAACAACATGAGAAAATCTGACTTAAAGGGTGGCTCAATCTGAGCTGAGAAGAGACAGTGTATCAAAACTCAGATTTTCACCAATCCATGCACATTTAGCTGGGCTGTCATGAGGGTTGCTTCTCTTGCTAGATTTTCACACTTTCAAAGCAAAAAAAAAACCCAAAAACCACTTTATTACCTGCACAGATGGTAGATTTTGCTAACGTCATATCCAAATCATTTTCTTTTCTGAACCATACATGGATCTGAATGTTAATGCCTCAACTCTCATAAGTCACAGAACTTCCCAGTAACAAGAACAAATGAAGAGATCCTATAATATAGCTGTTGTAAAAGTAAAGTTGATGAGGTTGTAGAATCACAAATCTCTTGGCTTTCCATTAATGTCCAATATATGTCACATTTTTATAATCACAACTGGAGAGATGGAATCAAACTTGGTTTTCAGCTGTGCATCCTCATTTTTCCCAGAAAAATGTCCTTGGGAAATATTTGCACTTATATGCTTGCCTGCTTGCTCAATTACAGGAGTAATTAGGATCCATTTTAAACCATGGCTGAACAGCATATGCCAATATTCAGAAAGCTTTTTAAAAGGCTCCAGACTTTGTGAAGCCCTGGGTTTCCCAGAAGCACCCACTGGGCAACACCATCAATAAAAGTAAAATGAAAATATAGACGATGGGGGTCTAGAACTGGCAACAACAGTGTCTTGTTCTCAATAGTGCCTGAAGGCAAATGGCTGGCAAGCTCTCATCTTGAGCTGAGTTGAGCTGAGCCCTGCTGCACAGGCTGCACAGCATTGCCTGTGACATTTCGCCCATGTGGCCTAAACGGGGAATGTTCTGGAAAGAAAAAAAAAGTTTTGAGGTTTTGTCCTTGCTCATCCACTTGCATCTTTCTTCCACTCTTTTTCTAGCCTTCGTTTTTATGGGTGAACTTAATCTAGTTATTTAATGATTGAAGCTTTTGCTCACAGGCCTTAAATAATAATCACGATAATTATCTTTTATCATGCTCATTCATACATGCCTCCTGCCAACGTGCCTGAGGTGCTGCCCAGACACTGTAAAACATTCTACAAATTGAACATAACAAAATTAAATTTAAAAAACAAAGAAAATCCAATGAAGTATTTAGAAAACCATGTATGATATTAACAACAGAAAGGCTGCTTTCAAAAACAAGGAATTTCAAGGCAAAATCACTGCAAATAGATAGGGATTCCTGTGGAGTTCTCGCTGCCAACCCAATCAAATCCACTTAACTACATCAGATGAAACTTTTTTTGTTTCCCTCCAGCTGACATCTTCAAAATACTTTCCTCTGTTTCTGTTCTATATACAATCCAGAAAATTTTTTTTTTGATACCTGCAGAGCTATTATTCATTAGTCATTTCTGGCCAGCATCTTTAAAGCAGCTAAATTGACAATCTGCCATATAAGGTATTAAAAATCTTCACTCTGTTGTACAGAAAGGGAACTGAGGCAGAGAGGAGGTGAAGCTTGCCAAGATCAAACAAAGCTTGTGGTAGAAAAAGAATTTGCACTCAATTCTTCCAAGTACCAGAGTGTGACCCCAACTAAGCTGCAGTAAATCTTCAGCTGTCACCAAAACACATGAAATTTGGGGATTAAAATGCAAATAAGGAAATCCCAAATCATGAAACAACAGCTGTGAACTTGAAAGCAGATAATAACATGCACGTGTAAGCAGTCCATGAATGCATATATATAGATACCTTTCAAAACGTCCATAGCAAGTACAAATGTTAAGGATCAATTTGATAAAAATTTAAACTCTCTTGAATTTGCAAGTAGCCTACTTTTTTATGTCCTATTTTTCCTGCATGATTCGTAACCTCTTGTCTGACAAGCTTTCATAAACCTGAGCTTCAGAATGTCTGTGCGGCTACTGAACTGCATTGTAGCCCTCTTGTTAACAAGAAATGAAGCTGGAAGTTAAGTCACTGCTAATTAACCTCATAATTACAAATGGAAGGTCAGATAGCAAATTCAAGGGCTGTTTGAAGATGTAATAAGACAAAAGAAAGAACAAACTCTCATGTAATAATTCAGCTCTTACTTGGCAGACTGACCCATTAGAACACTTCTCAGCTGCCTGCAGTTCTGAAGGCATATATTAGAAATCATTTGAGTTTAAACGAGTTTGCCAAGGATTAGTATAGGCTCAAAATAGTACCTAGATTTCTATTTAAAAACAAAAATTAAGACTTGCTCATGTACAAAGTTAGAGCATGGATCATGGCCTTCTGGTCTGAGGTCCAAAGTGGTTTCCACCAGCACTTTCACAGAACAGGCCTTCTCTGTTAGAACATCTCACTCCTCTGCCCATGTGCGGTTGAGAATTCTGCTTGATGGTTTGGTGCCCTACCTGTAAATCTCCACGAACACAGAATTCCTGAGGTAACCACTACATTACCTTTGTTCCCTTGTTGCAAAGTTGGGGCGCAGAGAAGATGAGAAGAGCACAAGGAGTAATCTGTAGAGAGGGCTCAAAGAAGCAGTACTAAAGAGCAAAGCGGTGCAGAAGTACCAGCCACAAACAATTGGGAAATGAAGGACAGTTGGGGAAGGTTCATACTAATTTCTGCTATCCTTGATCTCCTGAAGAGCCAGAGATTTTGATGTGGGTCTCAAACTCCACGTTCTGACCCTATCTACTGCTCTATCACAGCAACATGAGTGATGGGCATTGGAAACATGTGAGGAGCAAGGCAGCACACACAGTCAGACCAGACCAGGAAAACTAGTGCCTCTCCCTGTTATCACACTGGTGATGAAGTCCTTGAGGGTTTGGGACAACCTGAGGAGAAGATAGATTTTTGTTCTTTCCAAGATAAGCACATATCTTACATGGGATGTGGGTTCCAGGACAGCACAGCACTTGGGAACCCATTTGAGATTTAGGAAGTCTCTGTCAGGAAATATGGGCAAGATACAAAAGATGCTTTTTCTGTGCCTCCTACTCTGGGTATTTCACTTCTCTGTGAGCCGTAGACGGCCCCTGAAATTCATGACAGAGTGGAAAAGCCTTGTGAGACTTGCCAATACCAATTTTTTTAAAAAATTATTCCCTCATCAGCAGGCTTTCATCTCATGTGCTAATTCTAAAAATCTGCCTTCCAACAGTTCAACTTTGCTTCAATGAATGTCTCACCAAGCCCCTTCTAATAAATATCATCTATTAGGTTTCTATGACACAGTTGTTTTGCAGTGAAATTGTGGAGGTGAGGATCACTGGGTTGACTTACATCTGGTTATTCAATCAACCATACTCCTATTCGGCTAGTCGCAGGCCACATTTGCCAAATTTGATGCTGAAACAACCTTCATAAGACATTTTGGAGGGGGCTTGGGGAGAAAATCAGTCTCATAATGAAAATCTTAACTATGTTGCAGCTATTGCAGCTCCATAATAGTACTTTCTCTCATGCTGACAATTTAGCAGCAGCAGTACTGAACACCAGAGGACTTTCCTATGGAGGGAGAGATAACAGCACACATTCACAGAGAGGATGGGGGGCTGGCTTCCTAACAATGGAAGTATACACAGATGGATTTGGTAGTTCTCAGCTGGTGAGCAAATTTTCTGCTGTAACTCGTTGTGCTCTTTGGGTAGGAAAAATGGATTCCAAGTAATTTTTCCTTTCTGATTCATAAGAGATATAATATGGGCAAGCTGAGTAGAAAATTTAGAATGGCAAAAGTAGTCACTCCACATCATATGATGCTGAAGCTAAGTAGTAAGGGGAGCTGAGACACCAATCCACATGCATTCATGTAAGGTGGCAATTTGCTTTCTTGGGAAAAATATTTATTCTAAATTTGACACAACATTTTACAACATGTTTCCTAAAGAGTGAGGTTCATAATAGCTTAGAAATGGAAGAAGGCTCAAAAGAGTTTCCAGAGAAGCTATTTCTTTACCACATCTTTTGATAAAAGAGTTTAATACAGATCTCTCTCTCTCATTGTCTCTCAGAGCAACAGGATTTTAAAGAGATTCTACAAACTTTGTTAAATAGCCATAGAAAAGTCAAAACAAGAAAGTCCTTTAATTGGCTCCATTATGTCAAACAGTGTTCAAATCAAGGAGTTTTCTGGCAGCTACCATTTCATATTGTTTGGAGGATGATTCGGGTGCCTAAGCCAAAGCATCCAAGATCACTTTCTTACACCCCAGGCAATATGAATACTCCACATTGGCTGACAACACTTGATAGAGACCTTTGCCCTTATAGCCAACTAGCTGGAGCACCAGCAATGAACCTTATGGCAATTCAAATTACTTTACACATTTCTTGTTTGGCACCTGAATTGCTCTTCTTGTGTGTGCAGATCACACTGGAGTGCTTTCTTCCTTCTGTATCCTTACCCTGTACAAGGGAATGTGATATCAGGAGCCTGAAAAGTAGCAGCTACCAATAGGTACAGAAAGGCATTTAATCATAATTCTTCATCTGCCATCTCTAACAGAAGAAGGGTGTCTGTGCTCCAAAGTCCCAAAACAACACCAAGCTGCTCCTTTACCCAAAAATCGTTCCTCCCCTTCCCCCCCACCAGATTACTAACAATATCGTTTCATTTTAATAAGGGGAATAAAAACCTGTTATAAATGTCATAATAGCCCAGCCTCAAAGGCCTCCTCTAATAATTCATATTCCCGCTCTTAAACCTGTGTCTCTTTTTGCAGATTCCTCACTGCATTTTACCCCTATTTTGTTCTCTGAACTTTGCTAAGTTTTGTGAGGGGCTCAGTAGACCAAGCAGTCAATTTCTTCTGTCATGAAGGAACTAGAAATGTCAGAATTTTTTATGATCATTATTCAAGCTTTATAGATAACTATTGCTGTCTTGGGTTTCAAGAGCAACGTACTCATTGAGCTTAACCTTATTCATATTACAGCCAGGCTTCACAGATACTCCACAGTACTTTTATTCTGTTTAGTTTCTCATGTTATTTCCAGAAATTATTTCTCGTTCTTATTTCTATTACTGTCAACCCCCCCTTATTTTGTCCAAACAGAAAAATTAATTTAAAACCAAAACTTTGTATGGTTTTATTGTTATTATTTTAATGCTATATCCATACAAAGCATTGTATTACCTGCAAGTACACAATGGCAAGTTGAAAATTGGAAATACTGTTAAACTCATGTTTATGAGAAATGCACTTATTTATGTCCTTCATACCACAGAGAAGGCAAAAGTAGCTTTCTAAAGTGCCAGCCTCATCTAAATGCCAATGCCCCTGTTTCAGGAGCTGAGCACAAAGATTACAGACACAATTTTCTCAGTGCAACCCCAAGTGAGACCAACAGAGTAAACTGTGCCACTCTTCAGCACCTAAAATCCTTGGCTTAGCTTTTTCACGGAGGAGAGCCTCTGGCTGCCTCTCTACTCCATCACCATCAGACCAAACATGATATACCAGGCTCTAATCCTGTTGGCACTGACCATGGAAGATCAACAGCTCTCTCTGTATTTTATGACATGTGAAGTTGGCAATTCTGTCTGTGTTTTGAGAGAAAAATTGAAAACATTCTTTAGCCTTTAAATTTAAAAATTAAGAAAGAAAATTACACATGCTCACACAAATTGCCACCAAACAACCAGCAGCTCTCTGGAGCCGCTCAGGGATCTGGTGTATTAAAAATATTCTCATCAGGTATGGATTAGTAGGCAAACGGCAGGAGAAAGAAGTCAAAGGGGCAAGATAAATTGGGTTTGTTACAGAAGCTATAATTTATCATCACAATATTGCCAACAGAACTGTAGAGAATTATACATAAATCTAATAAAACAACTTCTATATTACATCTATTATCCTGGAGTCAGGTTTGGTTATCTTTTCCTCCTTGAGAAGAAGCTTTTTCTGCAAATAATGTCACTGAATCTGGCCGTTTATATTTTGGTCATTTGTATTTTAAAAGACTAGCTTACGTGCAAATAATAGTACAAAAACCAATGTATATCAAAATATTAAGAACATAAATTACACATTGAAGAGAGAAGTGGAACGTTATATAGTGCCCTAAAGGTGACAGTTCCCTCTGATGTTCAACGAAGAAATAAAGACAGCTGAAGCAGTGAGAGCTCTAGTTAAGAAAAATACATATAAACATGAAAGACATCTCTTCTGGAAAAATACACAATTAAAGTGCCATTGTCCCCTTTTATGCACCTGTCAAAACTGCTTGGGGATTGTAGGAGTGAAGGAGAAGGGGGGCTGAGAAAAGCAGCCACTGCAAATAAGGAGAGTATTTTACTAGACTTATCGCCTTCTTGCAAGAATGAGTGCTCAAATGGATAATACCTTTCTGTGAAATCCAGGATTCCAGCTTCATGTTAAGAAGAGGCTCTTACCTTATAGGATTATCCATTCTTGATACTGTTAGAAACGCTGCTAAGTTTGCTGTGTAGGAAGAGCATACGATAAGGGTGAAGAGCCACCAGCTTCCCATTACAATGCGCATAGCCACAGAATTGACAGCAGATTCACCCCCTACAAATAAACAGAAAACGAAGGTCTCTCAGCAGCTTCCATTTACCATGACTATCTGTGTGCCCTGTTATGTTAAACTTTTTTGGAGCTACCCCTCTTTGTTTCTGCTTCCCCTCCAGACTGCCATTTCACTGTGAGAAAATCACTGCTTCCATTAAGATTGATAATTTACATTTTCTCCAGTCAGCCTCTTGTCCTGGATACATTCTAGAAAATAATCTTTCAATTTCCTTGAATTGAAATATTCCAAAAATATTTCCCTTAGGAATTATTGAGGAGCAAATCTACAGAACATGAAATATGTTCTAATAAATAAAGTTTAATGGTGAAGCTTGACTAATATGCAAGAATAAAATCACTAGTGTTCAGAATATAGTTTATATAGAATATAGAATATACTCTGTTTTCAATGACTATTTCAGATTTGGAAAAAAAACCACAAAACTCCAATGGTTTGTGTGCTATCTGTACTGTATTTAAGTCTGCAAAGACTGAAGCATTAGTGTCATTACTTGTTACTCTTTACAACATTTCAAACAACATGAAGTTTTTTTCCTAGCTGGCTGCAAGCACAGTTATGCTTGAAGATTGTTGAAGGCCAAACCTTACCATAAGCATAGTGATGCTAGCCGCTTCAGTGTATGTTTGCACTAATTGTATCTTACTGTGCTTAAACCCATCAGGGATGCCACCTTAATGAGAGGAGGGACAAAGTCTCATAGCAATAGTAAGGATTTTCCAGCTGAAGCTTTATAAGCTTGCAATGAAAAAAAAATGCAGAAAAAATTTAACAATATAGCCATATGTTAGCATTCAACAAAACTTGCCTTCCAAAAATAGACATAGGATGAAAAGCGTGTGGGCAGATTTTGCAAACAATTATTTAGGAAATTAACTGTCTTATTGGTAGCAATCTTACTGCATTCAGTAGGATTAGTCCCATGCCTAAAGATTCCCAAGCATAAAGATAGATACGCAACTAGAAATCATTTTCCTATTCAGTTCAAAGAACCAAAAGACAAACTGTCTCACATTAGTTCAAAAACATAAATTTCTAAAATTAAATTTAAACAATCAGAAAAAGCGCCAGTGTCAGAGTTGGAGAAGTGGTGTAATTCTGCAGTAAGCTACACTGTGGTTTATTTATCATGTGGTAAGTTTCCCAGAGTGGAAAAGCCTGCATGGGGTGTTTTTTCTGGATGTAGTGAGAGACAGAAAAGCAGAACATAACCCCCCCCAAACTTACCTGCCTCTTCCCACTTTTCATCAGCTGGTCTAATAAAAACATGCTATCTCCCCGTATGAGCCTTCTCTTTCACCTTTAGACTGTTCTGGCCAAAACTACACGTCCTGACCTGCTTTATCCACAGCGGAACATTTCTGAACATCCGTGCTTATGAGAGAGTTAAGTACCTTGCTGAACAAAGGCTCCGTACACGACCCAGATGGCACTGTGGAGGGTGGAGGAAGCAGAAGGGCTTGGCTGGGAAGCGTTCTGTGCCCTGACTGCCTGGATGCGGTTCAAGACAAATATCAAGACACCAACTATAGGGATGGCTGCAGCAATACAAGCCCACACCGCAAAGTCGAAAGGAGCAAAAAGAGAGAAGATGTTGATTTTCTCCTCGGGCTTTTTGATTAAGATCCCCACGGAATAGTCCATGTACCGCTTGCTGAAGTCCACAACACTCTCTCGTTCTGGTGTTATAGTGATGGCTGAGATGGCCAGGTCTGCTCTCTGTGAGACAAACACAACAGATCAGACCTCTTCCTTTCACCATGAATTCTGCCATCATGAGCCTTAGCAAGAAGCTTTTAAAGAACCAAGTGAATCCAATAATTTCTTTCTATAATTTAACACATTTAGACAAATTAAAATAAATTGTCTAAATAAAACCGGAATCGGTTTCATTATTTGAATGCTAATTAATTACACTGGTCTAAAGCAAAATAGTGAAACGTAACCTGCCAAAGTATTCTAGAACAAAAAGTGCCACCCTGACTCCTCTCTGGAATGAATGCAATTTATTTAACATTTATCCCTCACTTGTTTTCCAAAGGATGCCTGAAAATCCAAACTGTATTAGCTTGATGCACTGCAAGCAATAAGAAAGAGACACCATTTATTTAGCTTGTGCATTTGATAGCAAGATGTAAAGAGCTAATGTTTGTTGTTCTCCCTGCAGAGATGCCAGCTGCCCATATTCATGAAGGGATTTCATATGACAACTGGGGATATTTTGTTTGTTTTTTACAATGAATAAAGCAATTGCAAAAACTAGTAACTGGAAGAATGCACAAAAGGCAACAGCTCCTGAAACTCTTTTAACCTCAACATTTAAAGCGAGTAGGTTTTACACATAGAGGGTCCTTAAAGGATATGCAGACTCAATGAAAGATAAATAATATAATTAATAAATAAGATTCCCAAAGTTTTTGAAGAGTTGCAATTAGATTTTTAATATTTTCCTACCTTAATAGAAACAGTTCTCTTAAAAAAACAGAATGTAATTTTTGTTTCCTATCTCTACATTTTACTAAGAAAGTAAGGAAAATGTTAGGTGAAGGACATCTGCTTTGAAATCTTTTGGAGTCAGTGGACAAACTAGTAGCAGAAATACTGTTAAAAAATACAATAATAGATTGCTTCAGAGAAAGCAATTTCCAAAGAAATTTAGCAGGATTTCTTAACACATTTTCAAGCCAATGAAAGTCAAACAGTTTATGTCAATGCAAAGTAAGTAAAAAATTCTTTATGTTTCCTAGCACCAACCAAGAATATCCCATTGTTATTCACATGTTTGTTATTCCTTTAATTGCTTCTATTTCTTCCTAAACATCTACTTACCAGCTACTGAACCGCCTACTTACTTCTTCTATTACTACTACCTACTACTACCGCTTCTATTTCTTCCTAAACATTTACTTACCAGCTACTGAACCACCTACTTACTTATGAGAAAGCTTTCACTTTCAGTAATAACTTCACTGCAGAACAGTAACCTTTTCTACAAAGGGCAGCAACATGGAATATTAATTCCTTTGATTCTCCTTGATTAACATTTGTCCCATGTCAGATAGGGAGAAAATGAACAAAATACATTTCATTCTCCGTGAGACTCCAAGCTACGGAGTACCCCCATTTACTTCAAAGGAGCTCAATTAACTAATTCCCAATTTGCAAGACTGTAAATAAGAAAAGAAATTTGATCTTCTCTGTTTTAAAATCTCAAGATCAGTTTAAATTCTGGTCCTTCAAAACACTTCTGTATTGTATATTACTGCAAACACTTTTCCTGTTTGGAGACAAACAGTTGATGACTATCAAATGCATTGACACAGAGGGATCCAAATAAAGTCATATCTACAAACAAGTAGCAAAGACATAATGAAAAAGTTATTTGTTTTTTTTTTTTCCTATTCTCTGTAGTCATTCACTCACATACACATACATGTCCTCTCTTCTTATTCTTACAACTATGTAAACACAGAGATTTACACTGATATGATTTATGGTGAGAACAGTTGGTAGTAAATAGAACATCAGAATCTCTAGTTCTATCCTGTGTGCAGGGTCTTAAAGTGCACAGTTTACACCACGTTCAGACTACTTGCAGCTCAGAAACATTTTGCACTGGTGTTTTCATTCTAACCCATTCTCTTCATTTGGAATGGAGGAAGGGGAGAATTTAAACGACCCCCTTACAAAGCTTTGACACATACTCCGAAGTGTCTATTTATTTATTTGTTTGTTTGTTTTTAAAAATACAGCTACTTCTCTGTGTACCTTATTAATGAGCTCTCCAATCATGCCATTCCAGGAGCTGTTTTGGAGCTGCTGTCCATATTTGCCATCAGGAGCTTGATATATCTCATATTTGAAGCCCAGATTCTTGGCAAGTGCATCCAGGACATCAATGGAAAACCCTTTATATCGCTTTGGTTGCCCAAGTATGTTCTCCGCCACCATCACAAAAGGTTCTTCCTGAGAACAAAACAATATCTTATCTGATACTGGAAACAAGGGTTTTTAGTTGCATCTCTTAGCAAAAGTACGTTTTCTGAGTTAATTCTGGACAATTTGGCACAGATTTTGAGACACTTATAACCTTCTGAGGCAAAAATTGAGGGCACACAGGATACTGTGAGGCATCTCAAGCAGACACCAGTGCTTCAGCACCTGAGTTCTGTCCATGGCCTTGGGTTTTCCACAGTTCTTGAGAAGAGGCAGGGACTCCAGAGGATAATTCAACTCCTAGTAGCAGCTTCCTGGTGCCCACAGGATGAATTGCCCTCTGAAGTACCATCTCTTACTGCTGACTGTATAGAGGGCATAGATACCTACTTTACTGTCCTAAGTAGCTGTCCAGAGTATAGATATTAACTTAAGCATATGAGTCCTAGATAGGAACTTTACTACTGTCCATCTTTCTCAGGGCATGTCAGATTTAGAAAGCTATCTTTTACAGACAATGATTAATCTTTTATCCAGGAGACATACTGAAACAAGAGCTAAAAATGCTGCATTTTGTGAATATTTAACCATTTGAAAATTCAAAGAATAAACTTAATGGGTATAGCAGGGCTGTTGGTTGCAGAGCCTCTGCAGTTGGCTGCCTTTGCGACCTGGTACTGACATTCTTGTGGAAGGGATCTGCTCACCTCCCACATAAGATACAGTATAACCTCACTTGTCACCAGAGAGAGGAAAGAAAACTGGGGGCTGGAAAGTGTGAGTTAATGATCTTGTGTGATACTTTCTATTTGTACCATGATTCAGAAAAAGAGAAATAAAAATCACAGAGACACCACATTCCGCAAGTTGCAAACTACAGTATTTTAGGCAGGAATGGATTCAAGCCCTAATTTGCCCCTAATTTAGCACTTAGCTGACAGGAGCACTGCTACCACTATCTAGATACTAACAGACAGTAGTCCCAAAAGCATAGTGATTTTTTGGAAACACTATGCCTGTCTAAAAGATATAGTTTATCTCAACAGGAATTTATGAGCTTGATGGAGAAAACACTTGATTAAATTTTACAGCCTGCAGTGTACAAGAGCCAAGATTAGATTATCATAATTGGCCCATCTGATCTTAAAAGCCATGAAATGTCGGAAAATGCATATCTGAGTTAGTACTGTATCTGGAATGCACCCTTGTGCACTCAGGCCCTGTGCTGGTTTCATGCCCAGTAGGAATTATAATACAGAAAACCAGCATAAACAAACACAGAAACACTCTGTATATCTGATAGTGCAGAGCTTCACATAAAATACTGAAAAGGCCATCATCTACCTTCCTTGTTTATGTAACTGATCATCCAAAAATACAGAACTGAAAATGATAGGGAAAAATACTGAGGGAAGTGCCCAAAATACTCAGTCAGATCCTTTTTATTTTGAGTGTTGGTTTCCTGAACTCAAATAGGATCATACCAAGACAGTCACCACTTTGAGTGTCAGTCCTTGTAAGTCGTTGCCCAGACGTCGTTCTTGTAGACTACCATTCAGTCCTTTCTCAGAGTCCCACGTCGCCAACTAGAACAGAAAGCACAGTGAGTCTGAAGGACTGTTAGGCAGAAATTTTTCAGTATTTATATAAACGTGTAACAGTAGTCTGACTAAATCCAGAACTGATACAGAGAGGATAAGAGAAGTGTGTTTCTTAATGCAGAATGAGAATTAATGAGCTTCATAAGACAGACATAAAAAGTACCTTGCCTGAATGCATTTTCATCAATGCCAGTAACTTAACTGCTTTATTACCTGCAGTATTTGTCATATTATTTTACTTTTATCACTCCGATAGGAGATTTATTTACAGGAAGTTTATATTGCCTGACAGTCCTCAAGATTATCTGTGGTCTTACTATCCTACATTTCCCTCTTTGCTCAGATCCCCTCCTACTCTTCAAATCATTCCTTATTGATAATCAAAGAGTGATCTTTCTTCACATTGCACAATGTTCTCTCTCATTGCTGGTCATAAATTCTTGATACAGATTCTGTGGTCTCAAGCTATCCCCTCTTCTCTTTCGGGCTGTCTTCAGATGCTGTCTTAAGTCCTATTTTCTCTCTTCTTGCCCTACTTCTACCTCATCAGTAGTACAATGACAGTCTCTTAAGTTCCCAGGTCCTCATAATCAAATATCTTGTAACCTGCTACATGTATCTGCTAGACGTACCCACATACCTATTTTCAGATATCTCCATGGAACATTTAAATTGAATGCATTGCTTTAAAAATCAATTTTACTGCAATTTCTGAAGAGAAATGCAGTAAAATCCAATGCAATAGGTTCAATAGAAAAGGCAATCTTAAGTGAACTTGGGATTAGTCAAACTAAATATGCTCTTCAGCAGTAGCAGTCAGACACTTATTTTGCCTTCAAACAGAATCCATGGTGTCATTTTGTTCAGTCAAGTTTTGAATAGTATCAAGTAAAAAGTGTTTCCTTCTTTTTTTTCAGCTCTACTCTTACACACCAATACCATGCTCACATGTAGCAGTGTTGTTAGCTGAAGGCAGGCCCTGTAGAAATTAAACATAGCCCAAGATCTGTGAAATGTGTCTTCTTCCTGCCAGAAGCTAAATTTCATGTAGCAAGTCAAGACCTTCTTGAAAAGAACTTATTTCACTGAAAATGCCTATGGCTAGATGTCCTACATGATTTATTTCTATAACTTCGTTTTTGTCCTAAAGCCTCAAAAATCAAACCAAAAAATAAAATGTGATGGGAGAGATCTGTATAGTTTTATTTTTGTTTTGTTGTACTAAACTGATAAAACAGGGACCTAGAAAAGAACAGAAAGACGTTCAGTGAATATTCAGCCACCATAGTTATCACTCAAGCACATAGGATGAAAATTATTCTACAGTCACTAAATCGTCAAAGCTAAGACACATGAGAAGAAAGAATTAGACTACACGTCCTTTATCCATTGGAGGATGGAGGACAATGACTGAATAATATTCAGCTTTCTAATGACACTCCTGAGTCTCAGATTGAAAACCCTCCCCCTGTGATTCCAGTTTGGAGTGATAAGTGACCTTCTGCTCATAAAAGTCTCTGCAGCAATACAGGTAGATACCTATAGCCACAGTATCTTTTAAATTCAAATTTAGATGCTTGCTCTGAAATACGTCCACATTTTTCTTAGCTTTTGCCAAACCAAACTGTCCAATTTTTCAGTTGATATAAGTCAATATGGTTCAACAGCCTTCTTCAGCTGTCCTATTCAGTAAGTATATGATAAAAGATACATGGAAGGTATTGGGCAAAATGGCTTGCACAATCCAGATGATGACTAAATATTTATTAAAAATAGGAAATGCAATGTATACATTTATTACTTCACCACTGGTGGAACTTACATTTCAATTCCTTCTCCCACTCCTTTTTGCTTCAAAAACTCCATCCGGTTTCATGTCAAGGCCTCAAAACTTTTTGAATACCCTACATTTCGCATTCTGAGTTAACACTAAGGATTCCTAAATGGAGCTTGAGACATGCCAGTGAGATAACATACATTTATTCCCTTTATTCAAAGGAGATAATTTGAGAGACAAATCAGAGAGACAAAGATTCCTTTTTTATGCAGTAGGGGTAGGTCAAAGAGGAGGAGCATATTACACTTCAGCGCAGAACTCCATAGTGTTCTCTATGGAGGTACAAACTTTTCAGTCTCTAAAAAGCAAACCATGCAGATAATAAATGTTAATAAATGGAACACGAGGAAAACATTTTCCAGAGGGAACTTTTGCCTGTGCATCCTTGTGCTTCAGAACATTTCATTTGTTCTGAAGTGTGCCAATTTTAACTTCCACTTCTTGCAGACAAGAATTTTGTTTACAGGACCGATGTATTTACAGATACGTCTACCAATTTGTGACAGCTGACCTGTCAAGATCAGTGCCCAAGAAACTAATTTCCAGCACTGTTAAACACAATGAGTACTGCTGTTATTTGATAAGGCTGTTAGAGTTTCATTCTTTGTAGAAATATATATCATGTTCCTACCAGAAGTCTGAAGCCCAGGGTTATAGCACAGCCATCATCTGACAGGAGACAAAGGGCTTTTAGAGCTGATTATGACAAAAAAAATGCTTGTAGGAAGAATTTTAAAAAATCAATAGTTTCTGGAACATATATTTAATGGCAGTATAGGTGGTGTTTTTTAATTTATTTTCAAGTTACTGGGTTATTGGAGCTCCAGTTCTGAAAACAGCTACTTTATTAAAGCTTTTGAACTTAAACCTTCTTCCTAGCTTCTGTTTCTGAAATAGTCATATTTCTGGGAATCCTACAGTTTTAGCCGTGCTCAATCATACAGTAAAGACAAACCAGAGGAAATAACTGTGAAATTCAGATAAAAAGGTAATTTGTTGAAAAATTCTGACTTAAGACATGATTCTGACCTTTATCAACATTTACTGCACTTTCAACCAGAACTGCAAGAAAAAACTTGGAGAGAGAAAGTCACAAATTTAACAGTGTTTTCAACATTCATAAGTAATGTATAGCTTCAAACACACATACCCAACACGCTAGCAAAACATGGTTAGACACCCTAGGAATGTCAAATGATTTTGTCCTGAAAGGTACTGATATGTCAGGATCCTCCAAAGAAAATTTGATGTCCCTTCAATATGATGTAACTTCAGGGTTCCTGAGTTGCCATCGATAAATTAGAAGCCAAATTCTACAAAGGAGTTTTATGACTTTGTTAACGATGTTGGTGCTGGCTTCCTAACACTGACTTGAGATATTAGTTTCCCAGAGAAAATCATATTGAGATCTCATGGTAAACTCACACCAGAGAACATCAGAAACAACTCCACAGAAGTGTGAGAATCCTTAACAGCACAATGAGGCAGACAATCCTTCTTCTCAAATAAATCAAGGCTGCATGCATTCAACCCTGATTTGCAGGATTTACTACCACTTGCCACTTCCTTTAGGAGATATAATTGATGATAAACTCAGTTATTTGTTACACATCTGTTTGTCTGCAAGGTCTGGATGTTCATGCTGTTCTGATATACAATAATTACTTATTATTTGAGTCAGGAACTTGAATTTACTTTTCCTAACTTTGCTGTCAAGACTCACGTCACTGGACTATAGACTGTTTGTCTCCAGCCCAAAAAAAATTGAGATGAAAATTATCTCAAACTGCTAGTAAATACAGTTGAAAACTGATATTAGCATAAAAGTGAATATTTAATGTTTATATCACAACAGTGAATAAGATCATCAACATTATTATAGCTTATGAGGCAGTAGTTCTTGTCCAATAACATATGTCACTGCTATTTAACACCATTTAAAGGATGTTACCATCCTAAACATGATCTACTTTTCAAGGAAAATGTGATTCTCGTAAGAAATAAATCAAGACAGTTTTCAGCAGGTGTACATGTTCAGCATGTTTGAAAGGGCTACAATCAATCCAGAGAATGCATCTTCTCTTACCAAAACCTGAAAAATTTTGTCTGGTGACTCCTTTGGAGCTAAGGTTACACCATCCAAACAAATTAAATTTGGGAACCCCTGCCTTGAAACCTGAAGAACTTATAACACAAAATAAATGAAGGAGAAGGTGTGAGACAAGCAGTTCTCATGTTGTGAGACATGTACCACCCAGAGCATATTTTCTGTGAGTATGAAGGCTGCTCTGTGCACAGAGTTAAATAAATTAATCTACGCCTCTCATAATCTGATAATGCTTTTAGATTAAAGTTTAACAGAAATAGATTTGATGATAACTTGTTTCTTAAACTTGAAGTCAACAAAGTGTATAGCAAACATGATGTCCTTGTACCACATATGCTTATTTTGCATGTTGGGGCCTCTGACTCCCTTTGCCAGCCCTGCGATATGGCTAAAAAATTACTGAAACATTTGACATTATAAAAGTAGATTTTAAACAAACATGATGTTCAAAAAATTCCCAAACAAACAAAATGTAAACAATAAAATGCTTACAGGAGACAAATATGAAATAAGGCAGTGGCCCATTAAATAAATGAAGCAAACTGTACACTGCTGTGTTGTAGTTCTAACGAACAAAAGTAACTCAATTTAAATAGTAAGTAAAGTAAATGTTAACATTTAAGGCCATGATTCTTTTTTAAAATGCATTATATCAGTAATCTAAGGAATTTACTGTCATTCGATGTCATTCGATATTTTTCATAGCAAGGTATTAGTAGGATTCACACATTTGATTATGTGTCACTCTTAAGGAACTGACAGGATTCCCTGAAACATCATTTCTCTTTTTACAACTGAAGTTGCATTGAATGGAACAAAATTTTTAATTTGAAATATGGGACCATAATTAAGAAAAATAATTTTAAAAATTTTGTACCTTGTATTAGTAGAATCTATAGTTAGGTAAAACAGGATTAAGAAAACATAAAGGTATCAATTCTCATACTTTCAAGTAACTCCAAACACTGATACAATTTATTTCTATAACAGCTACATAATTATTAGGAATATTCTAACATTTCTACTCTGAAGTATAAGCTTATAGTCATTATTAGGAACAAGATCACCAGCTGAAAATGATTTAAGGTATATTATGTTGTTCAGCATAATTTGACCTTGTTTGCAGTGAAATGCCTACTTCCAGATGTTTATTCTATTCTGGTATTCTGCATTTGTTTGAATTAAAGACACAGCTTGATCCGAACATCCACAGTAGGTTTGTAATACCTATACACCCATAGCCATAGAGCCACCAAGAATTCCAAAACATATTAAAACTATGAAACAGAGAATTGTGAACCCAGTCTTAAGCGTCAGAGAAACTCTCAGTCTTTTGGGTCAAAACTTAATCACATCCTGTTCAATGCTCAAAATGCTCAGTTTGCCATTTAAGGGCCACACCAGGATTGTATCTGCATGGTAAAAGTTCAGAGGACAGGGAGATAACAGAAAGCTGTTCTTTCCCATTCCTGATACTTCAGAAAAAAATTCATCATTTCCTGGGACATTATGCCCTTTAAAGGCAATGACTATCCAATATAAAGTAAGAAAAAAGGAGAACTAGGTAAGGGATGCCTCCTCTGGGTTTATTGTGCCACTGATTTTTTGGTGCAGGACAGTGAAGCACGTTAATGTGACTGTTGGTGCTTTAACAGGCCTTTAAGAGTGTGAGAATGTAGTTTATTCTAATTTTAGTGCTTTGCAAATTTATGGTGCCATATAAGTGATAATAAAACATCTCTAGAGAATCACAGGAAGATAAGCATTAGGCAGCATGACCTTAAGATGAAGAAGCCATTCTGGTCAAACTTGAGTGCTTTTTCAATAGCACCGTAGAATTAATAGGTAACTGAAATAGGATGACAACATACTTGCATCTGAATTTTAGTTTCGTTTCATAGGGGGTCTTGTGAAACATCACTAGAACAACTTGAATCCATTTCCTGAATAAGTACAATATCACATGATTTATAGGCTAACTTCTAAGCAACAATGAAGAATGGTGTATCAAGATGAGGAGAGACGTTTTGAGGTAGCTTAGAGCAAGTCAATATTAAGATCTTATTTACTTAATAACTTTTTAAATTATTTGGATCATGAAATAGCAAATTACTTAAATTAAAATGTCTAAGATGCAAAGATATCTCAAAACTAAGATGCAAAGATATCTCAAAACTGGGAGTGCTGCACATATGTCAGACTAGAACAGTGAGAAAAAATGGGAGAGGTAAGAACCTAGACATGAAATAATAATATGCATCTTGCATAACTAGAAACAAACACTTGAGAAAAATGAGAAACAGAGATACTTCAACTGAAGAAACAAACATGGAAATTAATGTCAAAAAATTGTGCAGGGTGAAAGTGTACTGCGAATGAGTGATGAGTGTGTAATACAGTATGGCTGCACAAGTACCAGTGTGATTCTGAACACCACAGGTCTTGTGCACAGAGAGCACTCAACAACACAGCTGAGAAGAATATACAGTCTTAATACTGTGCTTAGCTTCTGCCTGAACAAGCTTTAGGCCTGCTGGAAGAAAATCAAGGGAGAACAGAACAACTACTCCTGGGGTGGAAGAGTTAGTTTGCACAAGAATGGTGAAAATCACAACTATGTGTACCTAATATAATGATGACTAAGAAATGGGAAAATTAGAAACAAATGTAGATATAAGACAACAGAACTGCTGCTGCTGACTTCTAATAACCTACAGAGAGCCTTTCACATGAAATACACTCCATTTGTTAGAAACATTCATTCTCAATGCAGACTGTGAAATGAGAAGTAGATAAAAAGGGCATAGCTTTTCTGAGTATTTCTAAACACAAAAAAAGTCATGGGAAAGGTTTGCACATCCATGATATGAGAAAACAAATAAAAAAAAAGCGTGAAATCCTGGTGATTCCTGAATTCGGCAGAGATATCAGGTCTGAACTGGGGTTTCACATAATTCTGGGTCCAAGCCAAAGGTGACCGGGATACTTTTTTCATATGTGGAACAACTTCACTGAAGTCCCAGAGTGCAAGATTTAGCCCGTGATCTCATCAGTGTACTGCATTTCAGGTGAATGGATTAATCAGAACCTCTAAGGCAGTTTGGGGGTGTGTTATCATTCACAAAGGTCAAAGGTACTGGTTTAGTCTTTATGATTAATGGCATAATTCCTGAATATTTGAAAACCTCAGATATTTTCACCTCCAGGAGAAAAATTTATTCCCCACTACTGAAATGAAGCCATTCCTAGAACTCAGTCAGGAAGAAACTCCGTAGAAAGTGCACAGGAGCAATTTAAGGACCCAGCCTACAATTACTTACAATTGTGCTTTAAGTTAGGAAATGTACATAACACCATTGAATCCTGAGAGTTACACTTATATAAAGTTAATTGAGCATAGACCTAGAATAGAAAATAAAGAAAGTTCAAGAACACTGAAGAGGGGATTTGGTTAGGAAACAGCAATTGACCTGAACTGACATATCTAAGGAAACAGATATACACCACCGCTCTTCTGAGAAGCACAGAGAGATAAACGGCAAATGTCTAGGATTAAGATGCCACATGGAGACTGCCCTTGAACTAGCATAATGCCCTTCAAACCATGTAAGGGAACTGGCTCACAATTAAGAGTGAAGAGTAGCATTAACCGAGTCACTATCATACGGATAGTCCTGTGAAATTCTTATTTAAGATTTAAGAAAACACAAATTTCCAATTGTGACAACAACATGTACTTTGTTACTCCCAGTAACAAGCAGAAAATTTATACAAATTAGAATGAACATTTCAAAATAATTTAAATGGCTCAAACCCAATGGAAAGTGATAAAATTTGCATTAAAACAAAATGCAAATTAGTATCAGAAACATGCTTTTGCCATGTAAGATCAATCACAGTATTAAACCACTGTCATCCAGAGAGTAATTAGAGTCTAGAATATAGAATATCTCTCTCATGTCATTTGCAATAATTTCTAGAAAATAATTGGGAAAATCTAGAGGGGAAAAACCACTGCAACTAATCTGGAACTATGGGGGTAGTTTAAGAGGACAGATGACTACAAACAGAGGTTCTAGTAGAGGTATTTCAGCATTAATATTTTCATTCTCTAGAAGCCTTTGTATTTATTCAGTTCTTGCTATACAAATTCTGCTGTTCACTACAATCAATTATTTTGATCTTATTTAGCATAACTCAGCAATATCTTGCTCCACTATTTTTATGGCTCTTCATTGCAGAGAATATGAAATATTTTGATGTGAGAGGAGGTGGTTTTCTTTATGGTTTTCACTAGCCAAAGATCAGTTCATTTAAAGATAATGGCCATATTATTAAAAGCCAACTATTTTGCATATAGTAAATGTCTACCACATAAATGAAGTTCAGACACATCATGCCTTCTACTACTGATATTAAGGAAGCTAAGATATTCTTATGTCTGTGAATACAGTAGCTTTCTGCAGTACTATGACTGAGGAGTCTCAATCAGAATTGAAGTAGTAGTATCCCTGTACATTAGCTGTAGTATCCCTACAGCTTTTAGTGACACAGTTTAAGACTTCTCATATACCTTGGGAATGGATCAGCACCATATACTTTACATTGTCTATACATCACATTTGATATTATTTTTAATTACATAAATTGTTAATAGTATCCTTTTGCTGAAATAAGATATTGTTCCATTAATTGGCAGAACAAGACATTATTTTGCTAGCAAGTCAACGAAGGAGCTATAATACCCAGTTCAGAATTGCTTCTCTTTCCATATTATGATAGCTGGTGAGCATCTCTGATCTCCTATGCAAAACAGAGAAATGTCTATATTCTACTGTACCATGCCTCATCAAAGAGTGTACAGGGCAGCAAATCAGAATGAAGCAGAAAAAGAAGCTGACAGGATCTGACAAGATAAATGTAACCTGTTAATATTCATTATATAAAAGTATAAATAAGCCATCTTCAGTTCTGGTAGAATAAATTGCTTCAATTAATATGAGTCTTTGAAGGAGCAGTGACTGCTACATGCTGATGTTATTAGTGGGGGGACACTGCAGCAACACAGGCACTGGAAAAGACGTAGTTTTAAGTGAAGCAATCATAAGAGTGATGAAAAAAATATGAACAAGAATATTACCCTCTGATGACTTCTCTATAAAGTGCAGGCTAGTATTAGTCTGTCCTCAAATTTTTGCATTTAATTTCCTTCACATAAAATCAAAATACAGCAAAAACTGCGTTGAAAATAAATTGGAGCTATTTTCTCTTAGGATCTCACAGGCTTTTCTTTTGTAAAGCAGGCAGCTAACCTCCACCTCTATCCATGTGCAGTTTTTCCACTTTTCAAGGCTTTAAGATATGAATAACACAGTCTAACATAGCAATGATGTTGTTGAATCAGACGGCAGTGTTGCTATAGCAAAAGAAGTATGTACAGCATCATAATTCTCCCAAGGGTTGAATAAACTAATTGTGAGTACCTAAGATACTGTTTAGGTACTTCCCAGGGGCATTGTAAATTACCAGTTGTTATGAACAAGCAGGCCTCTAAGCATAAAATTAGAATTCATTAGTAAATGAAGAAGTTAGCCCAATCCAAATATGAAGTCCACAACAGATGTCACAAGTGATTGGATGAAAAACCCTACTGCATGAGATCCTTGCCGCTGAGTTATCTATTTGGAAGAAAAACAAGGCCCTCATCTTCCTTCTGCAGTTTTAAAAACAAACAAAACTGATGCCCCGTGAGAGATGGCAGGTGCAGGACTCCAAGGATATTCTGAACACTGCTGTTAAATACTGAAAGTCAGGTAGTTCAAGAGCAGCTGCTTGCATGCAAAACTGAACAAATTTCCCCTGCCATTGCTCATTAAGTGCAGGTAAAACAGAAACAAATCCATTTCACACAGAGAACAGATTCTTTTCAAACCTTCCAAACGCTTTTTGGTGGGAAATATCTAGCTTTTGAGAGTAGAACTACCCTTGTTATCCATGGAATAGTGAACTAAGCAAAGTGTTATGTAGACAAAAATAATTACTGAGAAACAAATACAAATTCATATTGATTTTTATATAGGTTCTTTGCATTGTAATAACCAAATACCTCCCTCTGTGATGTTCTGAGAATTTTACAGAGGAGGGAGAGCAAGAAATTATTGTGAAGCTGGAAAACTACAACTGTTCCAGTTGTTCCACATGAGAGCTCTGCACTTACACAATTAACTGTCACACTGCAATTGGTTCACTATGCCAAAATATCTGTTCTTTTTTGCAATTAATTGCTGGATTCCTTGGATATCTGAGCTGAATGGTTTTGACTTCTCACTACACATTTGAGAAACCCATGTGCATCTTCAGCACTAGCAAATGAACTTTTCATAGCCTTGGCCGGTTTGTGGTCATAGTAGAGCGGCACCACAGTGTGATTTTACCAGCTGCAGACCTTCTGAAGCTTGGCCACCATGAATACACTTTCTGATTCTGATTGATGTCACTGAGTCATCTAGAATGAAAGGAAATTTCAGCCCACTCTTTGGTATCGCCCATCGAGCTAGCACTCAATTTTGTATTGAAAAATGCTCTTCTCTCAAACTTTTTAAAAGCTCTACAACTTCAAGAGTATTTTCTTGTAGAAAATTATTTAAAAAAATAAATTCTTACTAACATTTTCAATTGCAAAGTTTTGAGATGTTACATTTTCCATTCAATTTGGATACATTGGTTATTTTATTTCATTTTTCTACCATTGCCATTATCTAAGTACCTCATGATATTTTGGTGGCAGATTTCTAGAGGAAAAGATATCCACATTTTAATTCAAACGCTGTGGATTTATAGATATAATTTTTTAAAGAAATTGAAAACCACAGCACAAAGAGGTCAAAGTCTTAGATGAAATGTTGATACTTTAAAATGAACATTTTAAAAATCAATTAATATTTTATCAGACCTGCTGTCAAGAAAAGCTAATTTCCTCTGGTGACAT
Organism: Scolopax mira; assembly: GCA_004320125.1. NCBI lineage: Eukaryota > Metazoa > Chordata > Aves > Charadriiformes > Scolopacidae > Scolopax > Scolopax mira. The sequence goes on along the minus strand of BJBW01001054.1, from coordinate 49,005 downwards.
AGGTAACAAATCTAAATGCCAAAGTTTCCATGCTGAAGGTTTTAAGTTAATTTTGACCAGGTCTAGTTATCATCATTAGAATCTAGACTCTTATCTATGGAACACTGAAAATTCCTGTAATAAATTTAAAAGGTCACACTTTTCCCTTATTTTTTTCTATTTCTATTTTCCATTTCTATATCTTCCCTATTTTTCCATAATTTTCCCTTATTTTAATCTTTAAAACATATTTATCCTTGCTTCTCATAGAACATGACACACAGTATCTTCAACAATTTGCAGACATTCTTCTCAACAATAAAGGAAACAACTGAGTTAAAAAAACATAAGTTGGTATATAGTAACAGACAATTAGCCCTCCAAGAAGCAGAAGAACTGTGGATGTTATTAAAGAAAATAATATACATTTAATGGTTTTAATTAACAACAAGTTATATTGAGTCAGCTTTCAAGAATATATTTATCCCTTTGGCTTTTTTACATACATAGAGCTGGTTTTGTAAGGCAAATAAAATCAGCTTGATCACAAAGTCCATTAGAAGAGAATATACAAAGATTACATCCATAGATATTATCATTTATATAAACTGTATACCAAGTTTTCGCAAGGAATATAGCAATACACTTAGCTAATCTTTGAATAGCCTTCATAGAGAGACCATGGAAGCATGGAAAATACATTTTCATGTTACTGTTTACAAACATTTTGCTTACAAAGTTTTTGCTCTCCTTTGTTTTTCCCAACTTCAACATTGCAGAGACTTTTTAGCTTTATTAAAAAATATTTTGAGTCTAGAAGTTCTGAGCAATTTTACACTGTGACAGACAGTGCACATAGGGTATATGAGAAAGATTACAGTAATAAGTAATTTTTCCCAGCTCCACAAACTAACATGTACCAGCCAAACTCCATCACTAGAAAGGATGCGGTAATTTCAGCAAAGTATTCAAAGGTAAGAAATGGAAGCAGGTAAGAAAGACAGCCTGTACTATCTGTATTTCTTAAAGTCTTGGCTTTCAGATTACCTACCATAGCTTTAAAACTAACACTGATCTCCAAGAAGCTTTATAAGAGAGCCCTACATCATGTTTGGAAGGATGGAATAATTTAGTAAGTTTATATAATTACTACAAAGCTCATTTAATACTGCACTTGATGCTCTGATTCATGATGTTTCTGAATTGTTGAGAAAAGCTTCTAGACAGGTCAAACCCAATTAAATTAGAAAACAAGACATGATCGATCCAAACGTCTCAGTGGGAGGAGACATACTCTTTAGGATCACAAACCAGTAGCTGAGTGTCTGTTGGTAGAAAGGCAGCAGCTCTACAGGAATGCCCCACCAGGCCGATCTCATTTTAGACCATCCTAGTTTAAAACATTACAAAATTTATTCCCATAGTATGAATGGCTCCTGGTCACTGAGGGGCAAGCAGCCTTTCAACGATAAACAGCAGAGATTTTGTATGCAGCATTAGAGTTAAAACGGGCAATGCTCTCAGAGGAGTATATATGCAGAAATATGGTCAAAAATTACCACAAACATATCCAAGGAGGAAAAAATGACATTACCTTCATTAAATCCCTTCCTTACTGCCTTAACCTGATATTCTTTTTGTTGCTATGGTGATTGTTATCCAGCCATTTATACATTTAAAGAAAAAATCAGTATTCCCTCTCATGAAATTCTAAGCATGAGAAATATCTCCTTAATGCAATATAAAGACTATTTCCTCAGTGGACCCATCAGGCATTCGTTTTCCTAAGGTCTTCTGAGTCCATTTTAACTTTTCTCTTGCACAGATTCGGTGGTAATGAATTTCAAAATATAAGCATACAGGCTCTGAAAATGTACCTTCTTTTATTAGTTGGAAATTGGCTACCTGTTCATTTTATTAAGTATCCTCTAGGTTTTCTGTTATGAAAAAATAATGAATAATTGTTCCCATTTTGTCTTTGTTCCATAAACACCTAGCCATAGTCCCCTCTTTTGTCTGCTTCCTAAGCTAAAAAATTATGGTCCCTATAGTCTGTTCATATAGAAGCAATCTGATATCTCCAATCACCCTTTTTCTTCCTTGGTGTCTCTTCTAGTTCTTCACATACTTTTCAGAGAGAAAAAAACCAAAACTCCCACAAAACCCCAACCCTATTCAAATAATAGAGACTGGCCAAAAAGCAGTCTGTAGAAAATTGGAAAACCGGTTTTGGAAAGCCAACTTTATGATTAAGTATTAAACCTTTATTTTAAAATTATTTTAGAAGAGTTGCCTTAAAAAACTACTTTTTTGTCAACACTGCATTTCAGTATTAAAACGCAGACACAGCTGAACAAGAAAAGTGGAAAGCAAATGTCATTTGCTGATAGAAATTGAGTATATTTAGATAAGATATACTTAGAAAATGGAAAAGAAATGCTTACCTACTACATGCACACTAAGATGTAGAATTATTTAGTTTTTATTTTTCTTGGGAAAAAAAAAATAACACCCTCCACTGTATTAGATGGAAACTCTTCCAAAAATCCTTCCCTTGCATAAGCAAAAGTTGTCATACACAAAGTAGAAAGCTCTGATCTAACAATAATCTCCTTCCTCTCACTAGGGTCAGAGTAAAATAAATTGTCTGTTGGTATTGGCTGCCTGCAACTCTTCATAAAGCTAAGGAGAATTTGCAGCAATTGCTGAACTTTAAGCATTTCTGTAGATGGTTTTTCTGTCTGCATAAAGCACATCAGCCCTCTACAAATGTTCCAGCTAACATGGATTTTTTTTTATAATTCACAGAATTGCCTTGCACATCCCAGAATTTCTGAAGGCTACAGATTTTGCTCAAAAAATCAAGTTAATTCAAGGAAACAACAGAGTATTAATAATTATGTGCTGTTGTCCACATGTCCATGGTACAATATTCCCAGCTGCTTTGGAGAGGGCTTAGGACAAGCGCTGAGCGCTGAAAGGCCCTCCAACCTGCTGGCTGTCCATCAATTTAGTAGCTGAAGTTTCACTTCAGTGAAAACTTGCCTATTACTGAAGTGGAAGGTTCCATGACAGATTTCACACTGTAGCAACTACAGGGAGGGACAAATGAATAGGTGGCAAATATCCTCATCACATCAGCTCAGGTGATGCTACTATAATACTGCTAATTATCACTCCAAGAGTCACAGTTAGTCAACAACCTGTACTCAGATAGGCATACAAAGTGGATACAGTCAAAGATGGAGAAGAAACTCTAATAGCTGAGGTCCTTTCAGAGTTGTCAGCTCAGACCATGAAAGCTACATCTGTTCACTGCTCAGAGGCAGAATGAGGGCTCCTACATTGAGGGCTGTCAGTGTGGTACGAGCACAAGCTCTCACTCATAGACTCCGAGAAGGGAAAAGATGTATCTGTTTCTCATCCAAAACTTATTGAAAAGCCTGGCTATCTGGATGATTTGCGTACCCAGATCAGAGGAACTGAATCCCAAGAGTGACAAAATGCAATTCTTCAGGTCGTCCTTCAAAAGGAAGATCCTGTTTAGAGACATCTCTTCCAGTGAAGAACTTTGCCTTCAGCCTGACAAGTAACATAGACTTAATCATCTAAGATCATAACTGAATTAGATAAAATGTTCTCCTTTAGAAATATATCTCTCCCTAGATTCACCTCGACCAGTCATAAAAATGGCATTTCTTCATCTCTCCTTTAGGGAACACACATCTGGCATTAAATATATAAATATATTATATACATGATATACGTAGACGGGTATATATGCACAAAGAAGCCTGTGCAGTTATCCCTCATAAGATTGTGGCCAAGTTTAAATTGCCTTTCAGTACTAAATATCACAGTCACTGTGAAGAGCTACAACATAAAGAAATGAAAAAAAACCAAAAAATCCTCAATATTCTTAACTAGTTTTCACAGTTTTTTAAGCCTACTTCTTCTTGTTTTGGGACACTTCTATCTACTTATGCCGAGTCTCCTGATCTTGAAGTGGTATCATATCATTTAGGGGAAATATTGGACCTCTTAACAAGCAGGAGTTTGGTGTTAGTATGAATAAATCTGTTGTCAATGACTTTCATCAGGACTCAGTCTCCATTAGACTGGCAACATGAAAAGAGGCTGCATGTATACATAGAAATTCAGAGAACTAAGGTTTATTTGTATAATGGACTGCATATGAATATGTCACAAACTTTTGGTTAAGGAATCGCACAGGACTAAAAGACCAGAAATCACATCAAACAATGGCAGTCACTAGAATGTCATTCCTATCCTCATAACAGCCCAGCGTATCAACACAGATTTCTCCACAGACACTTTACATGTCACATAGTGGATGGTGTGGAAACTGCTGTTACAGCTCATGCATGATTTCATATTCAGTATTCTTCAACAAACCAAATCGACACTCTTCCCATCTATGGCAGATAAACATTTCAATGATGGCATAAATTACTACAGAAGGCTGGCTATTAACACATTGCAGACAAATATATATTATCACATTGCTAAGCAAAATAACCAAAATGCAGAAAGGGATTTTTATTTTTTTTTTAACATCTTTTTTTTCTACACTAACCCTGAAAATATAATACTGCTGTAAAGACGACCTGGAAAACAAAATATTCTAGACTGGAGGGAAACAGAGAAAACATCTTTCTCTACTTTTCTGGTTTAGTTGTTTTACTAGTTCTATTGAAAAGAAATTTTCGGCAGAGGCATTTTGGGACAGGGAGGAATGGCAGAAGCAAAGTGCAGAGCATATGGTGGCACCATCCCTTGCATAACTAGAACTTATGCCGTATGGAAGCACCTGCAACTCAGGGTGTTAGTAGCCTCTGTGCTAGATGCAGAAAGACTAACACCAGATTAATATATTGACCATACTTCCCATGCAACAAAGCAGTCACATATGAAAGAAACATGGTAAAAGGGGAAAAAAAGTAGCAGATTAGAGTGGCTTTCATGATCTTCACAGATTCTCTATTTTTAACTTTCTTCATTGAGATGTAAAGCAAAATTGAAACCTGCTAACCTCAGCAGACCTGCACTTATTTTGCTAGTTCTGACCTGTGGTCCTACCCATTTTTGTTGCTTTACAGTAAACACCTTATGTTGCAATACAAACCAAAGGCATCTACTTCTCACTGTCACCATTCCTTCATTACTCCTGACACCCATACTCTAGATCTCGTTATCTTTCTCCCAATATACTTACCCTAATGTAACATAAGCACAAGCATAAGCTCAAGCTTACTGCACCATGTCATTCCAGCTGTGGAACTGCTTCCCCAAGTCATTTCACTTGTTTACGTATGACTCACACAGCTTTTGTTTTTCCCAGCTTTGACAAGCACCTTAATGCTATCCTAAATTTGGACTGGCTGTGTTAAGGTTGTGATCTTGGTGGCTCCCTCAATTTAGTGAGTGCCTTAAGTTCCAACCTGTCACAGGGCTGGAACTGTACACAGGATCAGTGCTTGATTTTACAGTTAAAGGGTCAATGGTATTTCCAATACTAGGCCAAATCCAACATGAAAATGGATGGAAAACTGAGAAGACGACTGAAACGTCAAGGTAGGAACTTTATTTTTGCATGGGTCGATTATACAGAAAGGTCAGCAATACATAATAATGCAGTTTCTGCAGCTGAAGTATCAGAAGGAGGGACAGTTATATTTCCACCCCATAACAATTTGATTACTCTTGGTTTTATCACTACAGTGATACTGGAATTGATATAAATATATCGATACTACTGGAAGTCTTAAGAGGTTTTGTCAGAATCTATAAAATAAGGAGGGAAGAGTTTGTTTGTTCCATTATGCTGATGATATTGAAAAGCAAAGTGTGCCAGCCAGAATCCACCCCACACAACCCTAAACCTTTAATTAAGAAAGCCTGATATTAAGTTGTACTCAATTACAACATGCATGATTTGCCACTGTGCTCCCAGAGCTAGTCCATATGCTTGTGAGGCACCTTTTCAAGCTCTCTTTTGGGCACACTATGACTATCATACAATGTGCTTCTATTATAATTAAATTTGACATAATTACTTTACAGAGTGATCAGTGACAGTCTATTGTTCAGGAAGAATTAATCCTCTGAGCCTTCCAACATTATTTTAGTTCCTGGTTCTAAATGAGTTTTCAAAGAATGTAATTTATAATAACCAAAATCCCAAATGCACACTTTAATATAGCCTTCCTTTGTTATAGCAGTTCTCTAGTAAAATGTTCCTGAATAAGAACACTCCCAGTGTAAGGAGTTACCTATGCTGCACAGACCACTCAAATGGGAAAGAAACCCAGAAGGAATGCTTAACAAAATCTACGTTGATGCTTTCTCCTTCTGCCTCCCTCCTAAAATATGGATGCTGCAGAACCCTTTCAGAACCCGTTCTACTATTTAAGTATCAATCCTTCCTCTAGGAGAATACTTGCCTTTCCAGAAGCAAACCAAGAATTCTCTCATCTGAAACATAACACTAATATATTTTTGAAGGAGGCATGATCATTAGACTTGAGAGAAAACTGGAACTGCTATCATAGAGGAAACCAGGCAGCTTGATTTCTTCCTGAAACAGGATGGAGAGCTGAACTTTTCCACAGAGAGAAACTCTGAGAAATCTAAGTTGTGCAGCGTCTAAACATTTTGTTTAGACATTTTCAATTCCAGTAAAATGTTTTGACAAAGTAGAATCCTTGGAAAAATCACTTGCAGATCTCATCCATTCCAGTATTAAAACACATTTCCCTATTTTCTATTAACTATAATCCTAGTCCTCAATTTCTTCCCATGGACCAGTTGCTAAAGCATATTATACATCTCACTGAATAAATTCCTACAATGCACTCCAGTCCCTCAAGATCACCATGTACAGGAGATACAGAAGAGAACCCAGATCATGATACAAGACAGAAGATATTAAAACAGTTCAATATTGTGGGGTTATTTTATTATCTTGTCAAAATTAAACCCTTCAGGCTTTTTACCAAAATAGGGTTTTTTACCAACATAAATGCTTTCTTGTGCAAATTTATCTACCAGAAGATCATTCCGATGAAAAACTGCCAACTATAAGTACAGCTGATCTTTATTGGTGTGATTTTTCAAAATACTAAGTTAAAAAGGAGCTTCCATTCAGATTAATTAAGCTCTCTGAACTATCAAAGCTCAGTCACTTTTAATGTCAGCAAGGTTCATCTGTGCAACCGCGGATGTTGGCCACTGAGCTTCTGAGGTGAGATTCCAGAAAAACTTCACTATTAAGATGATCAGCATTCAATAATATGTGATATTGAAGCAGAATCAAAAGTCATAGCAGAACACACTTTATGCAAAGTCTGGTGAAATCTGTATATCTCACGTCTGTCATCTAATAGGTAGAACAGGAATTTGTTTAGAAAGCATTCTTTTTTATTGGCAGAAGTAATTTAGCAAAATAAAGCTGAAGACTATAGATTTGGTGCCAAGCACTGGCAGTCATTCTGTTCATGCATCATGTATAAGGTTAGCTGGTTTATAAATTCGTTTGTGAACATTAACTGCAATGTCACCAGCAAGTCTGATTAAAAGCTTTGAAGTCTCCAGATGCTGCAGTCATATGATTATAAGGCCATCATACCTCCAATGTTAAAGAGGAAATCCATAACCTTTATGGCTAAAGAAAAAAAGACTGACAATATTAAAGTTAAATGTACTCACACCTGGACAAATTAAAAAGCCCTTATAATTTTGCTTAGAGCAATTGAATTGATCAAAAATTACTTTACTGTCATTCTTTCTGCATAGAGCTATGAAGGGAAATATTTGTTGGAAAACATAAGAGGCATCAGATACATTTGCTGGAGAAAAAGAAAGTTTTAAGTAATGGCATGAAAAACAAGATTTTTGTGCAGAGTTCAGCTTACTGCTATTTCTAAGATAAAGTGTATGATAAAGAAGAGAGGGAAATGACCAAAATTATAGGAGTAAGTAAAAGTGCCTAATAGTAGCTAACTTACAAAATCTGTGGGATACTATCTGACTTCTTGGTGAACTTAATAACACTATCTGGTTTATCAACTTTCCCCTCAATACAGATCTGGCCATAGAAATCCATATGTTAGAAAAAGCCCTAATACACAAGACTAAATGCAGAGAATGAAAAGCTGTGAAAACTTCAGCTGGTACAAAACACAACTGCTCTTCAGGTTAAATCTCAGCTGCACACTATATACCTTCCTCCTGCAGGTTCCCTGTCAACTTTCCATGATAATTTTAAAGCCTCATATTAAAATACACATTTTGAATATTATTCATATTAAAATCAATTACATTTCAAGTAAAATTTTAACTATATTTTGATCCATAAATCGCCATCATAGAGGCATTCTTCTAAGACAGTACAGATCACTAGACCTGAGTCACTTCCCAGAGTCCCAGAGATGAGGATCAAGAGAACTGAGCTATAAGACAAACTTCACAGGTGAGGAGTAAAATAAAACAAAAATAAATTTGAAAAACACAACCCCATTTCCTTTGAAATGGACATTGATAAAATCTTATTACCAGTTTACTATAGAAACAACAATGGAAAATAACATAGCTTTTAAAACAAAAACAGCCAGAAAAGAAAGGTGACGGGAGGTCTGTAGTGACTTGATACACCTGATGATACTATGTAGGTGATGGATATAAAAGAGAGAATATGCATGTTTGCATGGATACAGTTTAAATCTCAAAGAGTAGTGGGACAGAGGGTTAAGAAGAAGAGGAGCAGGAGAAGGAGGGAATTCCCAGGAAAAACAAGAAGGCCAGGAGGTAGGAGGAAGATGGACAGACAGAGAGAAAAGTAGAGGCACTAAGGACTGAGTAGAAAGAAAGTGCAGAAGAGATAGCAGGCAAGCAGGGACATGCAGCTTTTTTTTCTTGACTGGAGTCACTAGAAGTATCATTTACTGCTATTCCACCTGACCGGCTGATCAGCATATTAGCCAAATAGCAACCTTTAGAAACAGAACATTTGATTCTTCCTTCCAGGACACCTTCTTATGTGATGGCAAAATATTATTAGTTGTGTATCTGATGAGCTACCTAGTGAAGATAGGTAGATACATTATGGTTGTGCTACTTCTGCTTGTTTTCTGTCTTTCATTAATTACTTAGAATTTGGAGATGTTAGTTTTCAATATGTCTAAATTACTTATTATCTCTAACATTATCACTGACATCATGTTTTAATCCATGGCGCAATAAACAAATGCAGTAAATTCTCTCATGTTCATACAGATAGTGTATTATTTTTTTATTTCAAGAGATGCCAATATGTGATAAATGGAGCTTGCAAGATAATTAGAACATTGTACAGATTTCTTCTTTGGTGTGGATTCTATGTATTATTAGCTAACGTGCCCTTGGACACAAGCATGAGGCTCTCATTGCAGTCAACAAGAACTGTGTGCATTAACAATGTGCAAAGTTTCAGCCTCAGTTCAGCAAAGAATTTAAACATGCCAATAGTCAGTCTGAATTTTAGATTAGACTCAGGTTAAAGGCCTTGATGCATCAGGAGCCATTCCTTGAAATTTAAAACATCATAATAAATAAATATGATTATTAGCCACTCCCATGAGCTGTCTAGATAATTCCTCTGGTGCTCAGAGAAATCTGACAAGAGCAAAAACCACAAAATAAACCTGGTTTTGGGTAGTCAGAATCTTGTGAGCAATAAAATTATTTGGAAGAAAAGCCTCACCAGACTTTGAATTTGGTATGCCACTCCTTTCTATGCTTTGTGGGTGTGATCACAATTAAGGTAAAATGTGAACGTGAGGCATAAAATCATGCCAGCTCAGAATCTTCTAGTCTTCAAAACTTCCTGCATTCTTGAATTTCCCACAAGAAGTGCAAGACAGCCAAATCCCATCACTCCATGACATGGTAAAGGCTACATGGCTCTACAGATGCACCATCCCTGCAACTGCTCTCACCTCCAGCAGCACTTCCCACCCACTCATGGTTCCCTTTATTGTATGTAAATGGTGAGATAAAGTTCAAGGAAGCAGAAGTATTTCCAAAATGTCCCTTTCAAGATAGGCTGCAAGATCATCCATTATTCAGTGAACCAACCTCTTTTACACGTGGTCATGTCAGATAAAGATTCTGATCCTGAAATCCATATTCAAGAACCCCAGAGGAACTAATCCAGCATATCCAGTGACTTATTTAAGTAAGGGTTAGAATGCAGTTTTCAGAATCAGTCAGGTTTTTGTTTGGTATGGAATTAAGTCCTTTCTGAGACAATGAGCAGGACATCCAACTAGCCTTTTTTTCTGCTAATGTAATTTTGGATCAGAATCAGGAACATGGAGCCTATGTAGCAGCGATATGCTGCATTCAAATGCTCTGCTTAAGCAAATCAAAAGAAAGTTACAGGATATCAGAAGTGTTTGAATTTTTTACATACAATGGATACAGATATGAGAAATCACTTGTTAAGAAACAATGACAAGTTTTTCAGAGGCAACATAATGCGATTCAGACTAATTAAATATTTTAGTAGAACACTGATATTCTCCTACTTATCCATCATTTATTAGCACAATGCCCAAAGTAACATCATATAATTGCATGAATATAAACAGTTAATAAAACAGGCTTGTTTACAATTATTCACACTGCTTTTACTGCATCTGTGTGACTATATTTGCAAGGTGTTTAGCTTAAACATGAATGGTTTTTGCAGTCTGTGTATGAGTTCCATGCTGCTGTGGAAATAAAACTAGCAATACCTAAACTAGCTAATATAAAGCTAGGTTGATATGGCTAGGTGAACCGTTATTACACAAACTGAAAATAGATATTTTAATCCTATTGGAAAAATCTGATCAAGATCCCTTGACTTGACTGCATTTATAAGACTATGCCAACTGATGTTCCATCTGACTCTTTACGAATATCTTTGCTAAGTGCTCCTAGAGATTTTCTATCCATATTCATGGGAACATTTCGGGAACACACACTTCAGTACACTTTCTCTTAGATCACTGCTTTCTACATTACAACATTGTGGACATCCACGTCTTAGACTTTATCACCAAACGATCACAGAGAAATCTCTGTGTAAGTGGTATCTTAGATTATCTTATTTACAGCTTTTTATTCTTGCCAAATTTTTATTGGCTTCATTTGGTCATTTTTAACTTACCGCTAATACAAGTGAATGGCAAACCAGTCTCTGTACACCTCCTAAAGTACAGTAGAAGCCTTAAATTGTTTTAATGTAATGAAGTGGTCAATATGCCATTCCATTCATAAGAAAAACACATTTTGAAACAATGGCACAAGACATTTGACTATGTTTGACTTTACGGAACTGGAGGTTTTCCAAAGGGTTATAAATGAAAGGAAAAAGTATTTTTACAAATGTGATCTTAAATATACTACATACTTAGCTTGCTCAAGATATACTGTAGGCTCACAAGAAAATGAGAAAAAGTTAGTGGTCTTCTTTCCCCTCCATTCTACGCTGATGTCCTTTCTCTTCTCAATTAATTAAAACATGTTGAATACAGAAAGAGCTTAAAAAATATCTGACAATGTTATCTGCTACAGCAGAGTTATGACAAGGTTAATCATCTGGATTAAAAGAGTATAACTTCCCCTTGCAGGTGATTGTTGCTATCAGTTTTCTTGTGGAAGGGCAGTCAATAATGCCTCCTAATCTCTTAGACACAGGACAAACATTTTATTACAACCTAAATAAATGAGAAAAACTTTAATTTCAGACTTGTCTATCAAAGTGATTATTACAGCTATGGCTGGCATCTCATTCTTTTTTTCTCCTCCAGGTTTAATTTTTTTTAGCCATTGCTTCAATTAACTATCATAATTGTTACAAACAATGTCCAGTTTTCGATACAAAAGTAGACTTATTTGCACTTATTCTTTGTTTTCTAAATTATTCCAAACTCTGTTCTTTCCTTTTTAGTTGGTTCTGTGTCTTCCTCCACACTGTTCTCTCATTATTCCCCAGGTTTATCAGGCTATTTATTCCATACTTTAACAGAACTTCTTTTGTGTTCCTGTTGTCAAGTACGTTTACTTTTTAAGCAGTTACATATAAGACACATATTATCAGGCATAATGTGACCTGACCTCTGTATGTATTCTTAGAAAGCCAGATATTCAAGGCAGATATAGCACATACAAAAATGATTATAGCTCAAAATAGATAAAATAATGCAAAATTTTGAAAGAAGATATAAAATACCACCAAGGTTATGCAACAGCTTTTCACTTCTTGCATTTCAATATTACATATAGAGTCTAAAACATGGAATTAGAGACGTATATCAAATCTGAGGAATAACAAGTCTTAGCAAACTCACATATTTATTTTTCACTATTTAGGTACAGATATTTGGCACCCTCACTATTTTGTTTCAGATGGCTCTGCTGTCACAATGAAAAGGAAAAATGAAATTAATATGATTCCAACACTCTGAATTAAAAACAAAAATGTAAAGAACACTTCTACTAGACCCAAGCTCCAAGCATATTTTTGAGCACCAGGTGTTCTTCTTCATAAATTCATCCATTGTGGGTTTTCAGTCTCGGAGTGGTACAAAGAATGCCTGTTTTTGAAACAAGGCTTTCTTTTTAGTAAGGCGAAAAATATCAGATAAATAAATGCATTTGTTTATTAATGGATACTTCCTCGTATTGGACTCTTAGATGAAAAATAAGTATCCCAAGGAAGGTAAATCAGAAGCAGCTGAAATCCAAAATGTATTTTCCCCATGACAGAGACCAGCCATTAAAGTCAGTTCCATTACCAGATTGTGGAGCTATTAAACCTGATTTTAAGAGATCACTATGACTACTCCACTTTGGATTCCTGTTCTACAAGGATTGAAGATAAACGCTTAAGCCTCTATTAAAATGATAGCATTTAACGTCTAATTTGGGCCTGAAAAATGAACTCATGGACATTCCATGTGTGTATAAATAAGTTATTCAAGTGTTAGTTACTTTCATGTTGAGAAAACAAAAAGGAGACATACATTTTGTTCCTCTAGCAAGCAAAAGACATAACATAAACATATAGATTTGGCTTGTAGGATTTCCCTCATTTTCATCAGATACATGAAAACCCCAAAAAGAGACACTTCTGCTATCAAACAAGATACTAACAGGATTAAACATTAATAGAATTATGCAAATCACTTAAAATTAGTCTAAAGAGCAAATAAAATGAGAGTGTTCTTCCAGGTTTTTCATGCTTGTTGAAAAAACATGACAAAAAAACTTGATTTCCATATGTTTGGACCCAGTTTCTTGCCAACAGGGCACTTTAAAGTATAAAAAAAAATAAAAAGAAGGACCCAAAGTCCAAGTATCAAAGCTAGCCCGATTGCACAGAACATGCCTTCAGCTGTCTTGACTCATTTTTAGATCTGAGAGAAGACTACAAATGTACCGACAATACTCAACCCCACAGTAGTCACATACAGCAGTAACTAACCATGTAACTCATATGACCGTATCTTCCCAAATTTGGAAGTGAGACTGTTCTGGCCTCCAATATAAATTCTAGAATATAGAATAATTATTATGGCTGTGGTGTTGATAATATTCATCAAACTATCCTGAACATTAACAAAACCCAATGCATTTACTGGTTTTGAAACTGACCCCATGATACCTTTTGTCATTAAAGTAACAAGTGACAGGAGAACAGTGAAGAGAGAACACAGATCCTTTAATTTTAACCACAAAACTTCCAACAGCACAACCAGCAGCTATTCTTGTGCAATGAAAGAAAATGAATTATTAATAATTTCAGTCTTTTCATCTTCAACCTACTAATTTTCAGTGCATTTCTTTATTACAGTTCTTGATTTAACCCAAAGTTAGTATCCTGTTTCAAAGATGTTGGACCATTCTACCTCATACTGGCAAAAAGCTTTTAAACAATCATCAATTCAGTATAACATCTACTGTGCTATTACCACACAGTAAAACACAGAAAAGTGTTACTGTTCAAGAATATTTCCTCTGGATCATAATTATAATAAGAATAGGTTCCTGAGGGCATAACATTAACAAAGTCCTGAAGTTGAGAGATTGTTTAAAACCTCATTGAGGTAGATGTCTGCTATTTTATTTCAAAAAAACACATCTGAAGTTTATAACATGTCTGAATGTTTTAATGGTTTTACTTTTTCTCGTTTAGAATAAAAAAGAACCACATGCAGTTTAGAATTTCATCAGTCAGAATAATCATTGTGTTATAGCGATTTTCATCCTAAAGGGCCCTCAATCTTTTTTTCATGTGTATTCAGTCATTTCTATGGTGAAATGTAACAACTGTTACACAATGTCAACAGTTTAAAATGTGTCAGGTAAATCATTTCAAAGCACACAAAAGTCAGAGAAGGGGAGAAAGTCAAGGGAGTTTCCAGGCGAAAGCATACTAGCAGCTTATATTTAACTCAACAGATGTCAATTCACATAATGCATGAACTAACATAGCTAAGAATCTGCTTCAAACACAGGGAAACAACACTACTGAAAATAAACTTCAAAAAGAAACTAGCTAGGCACAAATGGGCTAATTCGCACTGTAATATAAGCAAGTAAGTTAAGCAAAAGGTTATGTCCAATAATACACATGTAAAGGAAACATTGCCTAGGATAGGAAAGGGACAGTGCAGAAAGGATAATGCCATCCCTCAGAAGGTATGTGTACAAAGTACAGTGGCATGAGCCCTCACCTTGGGATAAGCCCAATCTTTTAACAAGGCAGCAACCTGGCGTCATCCTTCAGTGGCACACACTAGGCTGGCCCCAGAGGGTCAGTCATGCTGCGATCAGATCCAAATTCATTTGGATTTCATTCATTTGACTTTGGTCACCTCAAAGTCACCTGATTTTCACAAGAATCCAGGCAGCTGCTCTTCTTGGATGTTCCTTCCCTCCTCACTTCCCATATTCTCCAGATATATCCCTTAAAACAGGCAAACAAAACTAATATGCACTGCTGGCACTGGTTAGAAGCATTTTGATTATTTGGTAAATAAGGCAGTTTCTATGCACGTGTATCCTGGGCCCCTACATTTAACTAATAATTTAAATTAAATAAGCTAAAATATATGAGTCACTATCCTCCAAAGAGAGGTAGAAACTATCTAGCTGGTAGATGTCGAGGCAGATCACATCTTCTGTAATTGCAAAGAACTGGACTATTTTTTTTAAGCACATTACTACAAAAGAGTAAGAGGTATTTATTTAAAGTGATAAATTGATAGAGTGCAGTGATGCCAAACACCTACTGCCATTTGGAGGCAGTTACAGTGGTTTGGGTCCCAAAGCACACCTGAGATCAGTGTGACTATGGACCTTCTAGTTCTTCAGGAAGGAAATCTTATTCATACTATATACAAGGCTGGTTCAGAAAACAAACCTTTTTGTATTATTAGTGAATTCTGTTTGAGCAATTTCACATAACTGTTTATTGGTTTTCTGCAGTCAATCACTGGCAGCATCCTCACTTGGTAAGACAGCTACCTACAGCTATGACCCACAGCTGGGTCACAGCCTGCTTAATTGCATGTGAACCCTGAAGAACACCCTACACCTTGCTAACTTTGATGCCGCTAATTAAGCAGCATCACAATACTGCATACACTGAATAACTTTACTGAGCAAGCACGGGTATTCTCCCGCTGTTCAGGATATCAGTGCTAAGAACCTTCAACATCCTTTCTGAAAAGTTGTGACTGCCTATAAATAACATTGTGGTGACCTATCACATGTTCTGTAACTAACAGAACACAATAGTAAAAACATATATAAAACACTTATCATTAAATATTATTCTTTTAATTGCAAAAAAAATTAACTTATTTTCTTCAACTATCAGAGAATATAAAAATTCATTCGAAACCTATTTTCAAGACAGCCTCATTTCCTCTAAGAGAAATATAGAGACCTGTACAAAGGTCTCTATATGAAGGTAACGTTAGGGAGACAGTATTTCTGTGGAGAAAAAAACAGTAGCAGAAGCAAGAAAAACAATAAATCCAGCTAGCTAGAAATCAATATTTTAGTCTTTACAAAGGAAAAGTAAAATAGCAAAAAAGGGGTTGAGCATTCTGTTTCAGATAATTAAAAGAAATACAAATGAGAGTAAATTTTAATAAAGTAGGCTTTATAAATTGGAATCACAGATACTTTCATGAATAGAAAATACATGACTTTAATAATCGCTCAACTGAGGCATATATATGTCTAGTGATGACAACACACAGCCAAATCAAAGGTATTTAGAATGGTTGCAAAAAGAAGTAACAATGAAAGAAAAACAAAATTAAGGACCATTATATGTTTTGCATGTTAAGCTACATTACATTACATGTGATCCTGCAAACAGAACCCCTGCTTGCGCTGGTTGTACTCACTGTTGTCTGCCAGTTGCAGTAGAAGGAGTAATTGTTTATTATCTGTGAGACCAGCGTAACGTTTAGTTAGTCCTTCAAGACTGAGTTCCTCATCTTTACATGAAAGATGCTAATGTTTATATACACATATATGAAAAACACCCAAAACCTATATGGAATTAATGCATGAAACCAAAAATCAAAATGTTAAAACCAATAGAAAAGATGTTTCTTAGCTTTCTGAAAAATGGAGAGAAAAGATGACCTAGACCACGAACTGTCTTAGCCTTTGAGAAACTTCTATTACTTTGAAAAAAACTACATCTCATTTAAATAAAACTTGTATTTTTATTTATACCCAAATTTGCACTATCTCTATCTCTTTCTGATTGTTACCAGAAAACCTGTTACCAATTCTTCATCATTGCCCAAAAATATCCATCAAACACTCATTAGCTGCTAAGAGAAACAGTAACTTCCAATTTCATGAATTAGAGGAAAGTGAAACATCCCAGATGTCATCACCTTTATAGTATTTTCCAGCATGTTTGTGGCATGCGAGCGTGTTGTCCATCCTTTGAGCAGATGTGAGGCTGCTCTCCCTGTGCAGTGACCAGACCAGGAGTCACCCAGGTGTGCCACCTTGATGGCTGGCTGGAGCTCAGATCCTCTGCTGAGAGGAAGGGCAGGAGCTGAGCACCACCTGAACTCAGACCAGGCAGCTAGGAGTACCCCAGAGCACTAGAAGGGGGAGACCACATTACTGTCACCACTGTTATGTGGAGAAAATAAGAAAGGGCTTTTTCCTCACAGTGATATTAATGTAAGTCCTAATGTACAGTCTGGAAAGCATAATTGTATTTCTAACTTGTAGTCAGCTAAAGGAAGTACTGATATTGTCTGTCAGATTTATTGACGATTATTATCCACAATTTTTTTCTGGTTTTCTCACATCTGTATTTCCACTGGGCATGTTTTGTTTCTCAAACCCCATATTTTTGACAGCATTACTCAGCACATCAAAGTAAAATAATGAATCTTACTGCTATGGTTTTTTCCATCTGTAAAAGTGTCTATATAAAACACTCAGAATACCCCCAGAAAAACAGCTTTTTCTTGACTTGTGCTTTCTTAAGCAACTGACAAGAAAAGCAGATTTTAATATGCCACAGAGGAAATTAAGAGAGAGTGAAATCTATTTATGCATTTATGCATGTATATGAGTTTGCATATTTTGTATTCTTTCCCACAATTTAAAGACTCAGCATTTCTACGTACAGCAACAAACAAAAGGAGAACATCTAGATTGTGATTCAGCATATTGGGACATAGAAAGTATGAGATACCCAAGACCAGGCATACTTCAGAACAAATATACATCAGGAAGGCAATAGAACTAGGCCTGATGTGGATTTCAGTAGAGCTGCTGCCAATCAAACCAGTATTTAATTCAACAGACTTTATCAGCTTGATTAAGCTACAGGCCAGCTGGAGGTCCCTTCCTCATTAATCATTGCATCCCCAGGTTTCTGGGTTACTCAAATTAGCTACCTGTACACTCTCCCACTGGTTTGCTGCGTGGATCTATGCCCCATTTAATTTGTCACCAGCCATGTAGACATGTCTATGGAAACTAAATCAATTCTGGAACTAAGACAGATCAAACTTAACACTTTTTAAACAATTTCTATCCTGTAATCCATTGCTAACATTACTTTTTGGTGACAAGAAGCATGGGAAATATTGCAGGATTTGAAACAGTGACAGTGGGCAGGATCATGGCTATACACAAACGCACAAATGGTTCTGGGTTTAAGGTGTGTTAATTTCTAATGGAGAAGAAGAAGGAAAGAAAACAATCACTTCCTTTGCTCATTGAGCTGGAGCAACACTAATCCATATACTGTCTTCCTGGACTGGACTATGCAATACCTACTGAAGCAAATCAGAGCTAGAGAAGTGAGATATCCTAGAGAGGTGTTTCAAAATCAGAATTATAACACCTCATTTCAATGGGAGTGTCTTATCTCTACAGAGCCCTGCTGCTGGTCTGATCCTGTACTTCCAAGTCTTGGAAGTACTCAGTATGAATTAAGGACAGGATTTCTGAAATAATTAAAAGCAGACAGGCAGTAGGTACATTGATGTATCTATTTTATACCACCTACACCTAGAAGGTTAATTCAGCTAAATGAAAGGATATTTAATCTTTGCTGCAGCCATCATGGAGCAATGAGAATTATTAATGTTGGGAGATGCAGAAGGGCAGGGATATGAAGAAATCCTTGCTGCTCCAATTCCTCCTGTCCTTCCAAGGAGATCCCACTGACTTTTGTTTTCTTCATAACCACAGAGAACACAGGGCAAGTTACCTTTGAAATCCAGCGTTAATACTCAAAACGTCTACTCTAAATCCTCCTGTACAGAGACACCAGCAAAACTTGTACAAGTTCTTAGAGTACATTTTGCTCAAAATCTGTGAAAACAGATAATCTGGCAGTTGGCTGGATCAGCAGACAGCTGAAGATCCTCTCTGAAGCACTGTAAATGGTAAAGAACCAGGCTGTACTTATTCTCAACTGAAGCCAGAGGACATGTAGTGAGGGCAACTTATGTATTTTAAGCAGGGAAATTTGCTTCCTGGTTTTCTTAGGCTAAAATAGTATAAGGGCAGCTCTATCTCAACCTATGAATGCAGTGAACTCCTATGACATTTTATAGCCAGTCTGTGCTACAAAGAACATATAGAATAAAAAACTTTGCAGTCAATGCATTGTTTCTTGAACAAGACAAAAAGCAATTGGTCAAGATCAGAAGAATACAATTAATGTAAATAAGAAACAGAAGATTGCTTCTTTGTGCTAGGCAGTGCGACAGACTTCAACTTAATGTGCTTCACATGTCAGAAATGAACAGAGAGAGGAACATCCAAGCCTCATCTCTCCACCAATAGTGACCCTTTCCAACTAGAAAGCACCTCTTAAGATCAGAGTTACTTATTTTCCAGAGTCTTTCTGTAACAGACCCAAAGGTTTTAGTGGTGGTGGCTCTGACTTTTTAGAAGACTCAGCTGTCAGATAATCATTACTCTCATATCCTCATCAGACTGTCTAGTACTGAACTACGTTATACTCAAGAAATACACCTTAATGATCACACCAAATCAGCAATCGGCAGAGCATGTGCTTTGCTGGGATGTTGAGTGTCCCTGCCCCCAAGGCTGGTTCAGTAATGTACCACCTTGAAGCACAAAGAAGGTTGCTACAGAGATGTTTTGGCTGCAGGGTGCTTGTTAAAACAGAACACTAGTACTACAATAAGGTCTGTCTTGCGAACCTGAAAAATCATAATAAATTTTACTGAAAAACTAATCTAATTGCAATAATTGTTCTAAAGCCAAAACTACTTAATGCCTTACAATTTTGATTAATACTAAAAAATGCCTCACTAGTCTAACCTGAACTCCTTTTCTTATGAAATCTGACTCTCACCGAACGCTGAATATATTAACAAAAGGCAGCCAATTCATATTTTCCATTTCTTTTTCTTCACTGGCTACAATAAATGACTGTTTTGCACTGGATCTTGGGAATGGAAGCAATAAAGACCACAGTATACAGATAATTAAAAAGATTCAACAGGAGTAATCTTGGATAAAGTGTTATGAAGGCGTAAGTCATGGCTGACATAGTAGAATTGATAATGCACAGGAGTCTTGTAATGCCCAGAGGCAAAATCTACAGAAATATGTAAAACTATGTAAACAATGAAAACGTATATGAAATTTTCTCCTTTTCTTCTTCTGAGACTTAACACTAGATTTTTCTGTCCAATATTTTTCCTTACTTTTTTTATTAAATCAAGCCATAGTTAAAATACAATAGTTATTGGAACAGTTCATCTGTCTTAGCTCAAACCTGCCATCGAGAGTCAAAATAGAAACAGAGAGGAAACCAATATTGAATTGAATTCTAACCATCATATTGATTTGTGGAATGGATGGCATTTACTTAAATTTCTCAGTTCACGACTATATGTTGTGTTCTATTAAACTTTATGGTTAGGCAGCACAGAGGAAGGTACCGATCTTTCAGAGCCAAATTGCATGCAAGATCAGACTGAATTGCTTGCAGAAATAGGAGAGGTATCATGGCTTCCATGGAGGCAAATGACCATTCTCGTCTCGTTGCACAACGCAATACACAAGTAAGGACCATGCAGCTGGGGATGAAACTGAGGGATGCATGAGCAAAAGAAAAGCAAACTCTGAGAGCAAGCTCCTGACACAAGAGAGTCACCTTGAGATGCAGAGAAGATTGGACACTTTGTTTTAATCAAGAAAATCACTAAAATGTCCTGTAGTGAGAGCCACATTAGCAGACTAGAGCCACATTATCAGACTCTGTGGTCTGTACCCAAGATTCAGATTTACTCTTTCATTTTAAGCCAGCTCAGCCAGCAAATCTGTTTTACTTTTCACTGGTTAATGTGTTCCTATTTGTATTCAATTTAAAAAAAATGTCTAGATGCTGAGTGTCTTTTCAGTGAGTCTATCAAGGAAAAGTCCTCCTCCTGAACACTCAGAAACCAATCAGAGTTAATGAAAAATAATAACAAAATCTCAGTGCTTTCCCTCATTCTCATAAAATAAAAATTTTGTGCTTTTTTTCCCCCTCACTTGGTCTAATAAAAATATGGAGTAACACCACTTTCTTCTCTTAAAAATTCCTGGTGAAATTTCCAAAAGCCTACCAAGAAATGCTTCACTCCCAATTATTTATTTTAAAACTTAGGAAAGAAGAAAGGAAAACAGCAGACAAAACTTCAGATTCAATTCCAGAAGTGAGTTTCTACCTCCTCGAGTTTAAACCATGAGCATCAGTGTTTGTTATACCTAACCTGAAAAGCACACCTGATCCACAAAACTATTTATCCCTATCTTAGCAAACACCCTGGAGAAGTCTCAATACTTCATGTTCTCGAAACTTAGATTTTTATAGCATTTCTTTGTCAGGATGGCAAAACTACAATAGCAGTGTTTCTGAACACAACCACATGGTTTATGTATTACAAAATAATAATATAGTTAACTATCTGGGCAACTCTTGGTATAACAAAACCATAGCCTCCAGGTGCTCCCTAAATGTAAATTGCTACAGTGGCCTTGTAGATTGGTATTGAATGGGATCTTGAATGAGAGTAGAGAGAATGAGAGAGAGCTCAGTTTAGATTCAATGCAGCTCAGACAGCAATCTTGCGAAGCATCTACTAACTTATGCCTTACTGAATTATTAATCTTATGGCAGAATAAATTGCACATAAAGGTTTAAGAAAATTATAAGTGGTGCTAGAACTACTCAAACTGAAATGTTCACATAGTATTAAATATCACCCATACTCCTAGTTGCTAGATATTAGCTTTTTTTTCCCCTCCATGTCAGCAATTGCCAATTCCTGTACCTGTCTAGGACTACTTTCTGGTAATGCTCCAGGGACTAAATGATTCAGTATCTTCAGTTGCCTGTCTTCCCAAGCAGTGTATTTGGAAAGCTTTAGCCTGCTTTCAAAGAGAATACCTATTTTTGCACTCTGTCAACCTTGTGTATATTTAGATAACAGTCTTACTTAAAAAGAAAACAAAGCAAATCAAAAACCCAGGAACTGATATCAGGCAGATACCATCCTCAGTTGGTATAATCTCAACTATTTTAAAACATACTCAGTTTTCTCATACCACTGTAACCAAATTTTACCAATGGATAAAATTTTAAGAATTTTAGACTTTATGATGGACAACACAGGGAGATATAACAGTCAACCTCCTGAAACCAACAAGTTACTTGATATGCTGGTAAAATCACCAGTTAACTACATAACGCAAACCACTCATCACCACTTTCACCATGGACGCATTACCCCAGAAAACAGCACATGTAGGAAGAAAAGATTTGCCGCCTCACTTATTTTCCCAAAATTTTGTGATGGTAGAAGAAACAGCAGGACCAGGCAAAATGGCACAGGCACTTTAGACACAGGAACAAGCTCAAACACTGTCCTGAGTAAAAACTGAGGAAGGGACCTTTCACCTGAGACAGCTGATAAATTCCTCCTGAGAGGAATTTATTGCTGTAAGTGTGCAAGCCCTCTTTTTTCTCCTTACCGGTCATATTCAGGGAAACTAACCTTGACAAGCAGTTTTTAAGGCAAAAAAAATGATGTCCTGATGTCAGATTTAACTATTTCTATTCTGTTTCTTTTCCTAAAAGAAAGACTGTGTCTGGCCACCTGATTCAATCAATAATAAGTAGCAGCATATTTTTATTTAACTCCTTCACTATAACAGAGAGTCTCTGATTTATTCTTCTTTTTTTTTTTTTTTTTTTACATCCATTCTCCAACAAAGCCCAATGCCTGCAAGCTCTTCAGACTTCATCAGTAAAGTCTATGGGATTCTGCAATTTACCTTTTCATAGAAAAGATATTGTTGTGAATGAAGTAGATGTTGACAGGCTGGAGCTGTTTGACTACATTAAATTACTCTTTCCAAGAGAGTTACTTCATGCCTTTGAAAAATTATGTCATTATAGACAGCACCCTTCATCTAATCATCTCAAAGCACAGTACAAAAGTTAATAATGATTATGGAAAGAGAGTTATGTCACTGAGTTCTTCATGGTATCTTAAATTCAAAGACAAAATACACACTGGCATCCTAAGTGTGTTCTATATAAGTATGTTCTATACAATTCTATATTGTTTTTAAGACCCAATGGTCTTAAGGCATGCAATAAGATGATTTTGCAACTTGTAATTTACTTTCAGGACAGGTATACAATTGTCCATAAGAGAATTTTGACTGCAAAGTTATTTGGTCACTCAAGACACCAGGCTTCAGCTCTTCTACATAACACTTCTGTCTAATCTACACTGTGCTAACAGGATGTTTTCTGAGCCTGCTCTGTCTTCATGAAGTAAAAGCTGCGTGTATCACTGATGGCAAAGCACACCTTTTCTTTGTGATACTCTGCTTATAATTTTAGATCCAGGTGTCATTTCAGGTCATTAACATTTTTTTAAGCTCTGTATGACTTAGAATCTGGCCATCTCCGAAATTATCTCTATCCCGTTTTCCATTCAGTCTAGTGTCATTTATATTTTTCACTTCAAATAGCTAGGGCATGGCTTTCTAGGGCAAAGAGAGTGATTCTTTTGACAGATTCCCTGGAAATTGTTCAAAAAAATCTTCATCAAAAGTGGATTCTGGCAAGCTTCAATATTTAGGTTTTTGGGTTGTTGGGGATTTTTTTGTCCATTGTGTCAAAGTGGAATTCAAACATGTTGCTGCACTTAATAACTATTTCAGCTTATGTTAATATATGGACAATTGAGTCTTTTAATGGTGTCAACATTTTTAGTTACTACTGTGTTCTGCTCGTGTGTCTCTTTTATGCTGGAAAATATATATGCTTATACTACTACCTATTGTTTAAAGAAAAATATTTTGTTGCCAAAATACAACTTAAAAATGTGTCCAGTTAGCAATCATACTGTGAGAGAACTCTATTATACATTTGTATATCACAGTCATTAACATGAAAAATACAGATATACTATAGCCTGTCACATAGATGTCATGCTCAGAAAGAATATTCCCTTTCAAAAATAATTATCTGTCTGATACTGTCTCCATTCTAGTAATAGGATGTTGTCTTAAAATGGAAAGCAAGTTTTATTTTGTGACATCTGTGTATTTTACCCAAGTATATAAATTCATTCACTCCTATAGCAAGAGACATTGTGGTAGTGGACCAGTCGTATTTTAGAATTCTTTCCTCAATACAGGCTCGCATTGATTACAGATTGTACCTATTTTAGGGTAAAACTGAGTGTTTTCTGTGTGAGCTGAAAACAGGAAGTCCTCCATTTCAAGGCAGTTCTGCCAGGAACTGGAACACCAGCAGACAATCTCCGCAAAGTACTGTTATCTTGGTGAATGAGCCAATATGGACAAAGAAGTATCAGAACTCCGATGCCTTTCGCGTATATCTTTCCAAAATAGTAAGCTGAGGAGTTAAGGCTATTCTTTTTTGTTTAAGTAAAATGAAATTAAGGGACCACGCCAAAGCAAGTCATACAGTTTGTGTCACTTTGTGAATCAGAAGTTCCTCGTGACCTACATTTGTGCTGACCATTAGAATATGTACCATTAAACTTGTTATTGGAAAACCTGCATGTGAAAGTGTTTACTGGTATACGGTAATATAATCTAGCATGAAATGTCAGAATAAAAGCAAAAATAGAACGGATATTTTAAATAACTTCTATTTCCATTGTTTATTTTAATAAGACTAAACAAAAGCCACAAAGTTTTGTCATTTTTCTTAACAAAACTGTGATGTAGCATGATCAAATAGCTTAAATGCTTGTATTTAAACATCCACTTTTTGACATATTGTATATATGTGAGCAATATGCAGATGAAGACAACAATTATCCTGGATTTTGTAATTACTCCTGAAATAAATTACTTCATAAACTATGCTTGGCACTTACATGTATTTGCAGTTTACCAAATGGTATAAGACAACAATAATTAGATGAATTAAATGCATTTCAAACACTACAGAAAGAAAATTGTGCATGGTCTCCCTAAACATACAGTCCTTGTAACTTTCCTCAACACTGAAATCATGCTCTAAATGCTGAGATGTGAGATCTCCTTAGTTTATGTACTTCTGAAAGCCAAGATAACATCTCTTCGATTTGTTAGTTAATATAATTGAGCTTGTATTTTGGCTTTATCATTAATATCTTTCAGAGTGTTTTTGCTAAACAGACATTATGCTACAAAATCTAGTCTGATACTCAACAGCAAGTTCTTCTGGTTTTGGTGTGGTTTTTAAACAACAATCATGATTCAAAGATATTTCTTAGGGCAAAAAATAAAAAAAAAAAAAAGAAAGACTTTTCTGGAGTAATGGGCTTATTGCCTTTGTTCAAGATTAATACAGTGCAAAAGGGACTAGCAAATAATATCTATCTTTGGATTTCCAAAAAGGCAAAAAGAATTTGTGAAGCTTTTTTCGAATGTTTTTTATTTTCTTTGGTGTTAAGCTCAGAAAATCTTGACCTGTTTCCTTACAGAAATACATTTTTCTTTGAAGTGTGCACATTTGAGCACATGATTCTTCATAAGCTGAGCTACAGAAAGGGCCTTTCTCTTCAGCTCAATCAGAATACTCTCCCAGGATCCATTGATACATTATAGAAGCTTTGATGAAAATTACATAATTAAAAATGTAGCTATTTTTAGAAGGCCAATTTTAACACCCCTAACATCCCAATTTTATATACTATTGCATATGTGTGTAAAAAGGAAAATGTTATACCCAAGATTCATTATACACAAGATTTATAATATGTGAGTTATGAATTAAATAGAATTTCTAAACATGTAGGCAGTAGTGTATGTGGGCTGTGTAAACTTCAGCAGTGTGCTAATTGCTGTAGATATCCTGGCCCCACTCATAACACAGATATGGCTGTTTTTTAAAATCTAACCTCAAGCTTCATGCTTTGAAAATGTCATATAAACAGCCAAAAAGTCTTCCAAAGGAGACCAGGATGCTCTTTTGCTTGGAGGAATTCCAACTGAAATTTGCAAGACATTTACTCAGGGCCGACACTAGTATAATTTGCAAATACATACAGTATTTTGTGATTGCAAATACAAGTAACAGTTTATGCAAAAGCATGGGTCACATTGGCAATGTTTTCCAAAAACATAAAATAAAATAAAATTAAAAAGAACTATGTATCACACATTTCTAAATTTATTTACAAACTTTTCAGTTTGTGAATGTAATAATTCAGTTATAATTTCACAATGAAATCATATGGAACATAAAATATTTTAATTAAAATGAAAACCATGATTTTCAGAACTTGGGCAAACTGGGACCCCATTTCATTTCAGGAAAAAATGTTAAGGTTTATCATGTTTCTTCTTCAGTATTCTTTTATAATTTAAAAATTGTTCATGGCCATTTCCTATATGTTCAGCTGTATTTTTCACCAAGAATAATTCAACTTGTGGAATATGCAAGGAATGCATTTATTTTTACTCCTAACATCCATCCTATACAAAAAACTACAACTAAAAAATGAAGGAGGTTTATTATTTTGAGTAAAATATTCCAGATTTTTCTTCACTTTGACACAATATATTTATACGTTGAATCGCAATACTCCTTTCCCAAATTACTCTACCACAACAATCAACTCAAGCAGAAAGTTAAACCAAATATAAATATCTGGAAATTATATCTTACCCAGAATGAGCCCTTCCTTTTGCAAGGTAACAGGGGATCTTTAGTGATCGCAAGTGGCCAAGACTTCAGTCTTAAATTTCTGCTGAAAGATACCTTGGCAACACAGATTAAATCCAATTACTATACCCAAGTGCATGTTTATGAAGTGCTCAAAGAGTAGGCAGGCATCTGTTTTATGGGTAAACTCTGGCAATTTAGTTATGTATTTTTCCATATGAGTAAAACTGATTCAATTACAGTCATAATCACCTAAGGTAATTCTCTTCAGTCTATATATTTTAGAGGCATATGATGTGACTTGGCAATATTTTTCCAGGTGAAAGTACTTAATACCATAGACCCCTAAAAATATAGTTCCTTTTTGCAATGAATAAGCATCGTATTTCTCATTGTGATAATGATAAGATTTTGTTTAAAAGTAATAATCGCGATTAAAGCACTTTATTGGACTTCAAAAATAAGGCTTCAACAACTGTGAAACATATCACAAAGCTACTTACTGTGACTTCTGCAATTGGCCTCAAAAGTACTGGAATAAACAAGTATAACTATTTATGAAGCATATGAACTGCAAGAAAACCTAATTTTAAAAAATTAAAATATACCAACTGACAGAAATTAATAACTAATGGCAAACATTATCATTTTGAACAGAATGTTTCTTATGAAATACAGCATTTGTGTATTTAGGCATTAACTCTGCCTTCATTACAGCCAACTCTGGAAAAAGTTGCAGATTGCTTTATAGAAAATATGATTCCTGACATAAACTAAACTAAACAACAACATCATTTCACTCTTACAGAAGATCTTCCTGCCAAGGATGAAGACAAAGATAATATTAAAGCTTCTTACAGGTGTTATCTAACTAAGCCGAATTATATCCCTACAAGGACAGTTAGTTGTTATGGTGCTCTCTGCATACATGGTCAAACGAGTACAAATAGGCTTACACCCCAGGAACACATACACACTGTGAATTAGTCAGTTGCTAGGAATACCACCCTGGAGTCCTGACTCCCTTATTTTTGCTCTCACAGCACCATTATTAAGCTACTATATTGTAGCTACTATTGTAGCTACTGTAGCTATTCACTCAGTCCAGAAACGTAAGAAACATGAACCAGCTCAGATGTTCTGAAAGTTACAGCAAGGCTTTCATTAATAAAACTAATAATATAGATGGTCACTAGGGAGGGAATTAATTTAGTCCTGACCTCCTTTCCCATTTTATGTCCCTTGTACTGTAGAAGTGGAACATAATACTCCACTGACAATTGCAAACAAGCTCTGAAGGTATGGTCTCTCATACAATTAGGAATATAGTGGTTTTAATACTGTGATTAATTAAATTTTTTTTAATCTTTGTTATAGTCTTTGTTTTTCTATCATACTTCAAAACTTTGTACAAAGCAGGCAAGTACCCTTAGCTTCATGCTACAGATGGGGACGGTGAGACAATGAAGCAAAATGAGTTAACAGTCACCCTCAGCCACTGCCTGTGCTGGGAATGAAGCAAAGACTCAGGAAACTTAAGGTAGAAGACATAAAAATGTAAATATACAAGAGAGTCTTTATGCAACCCTGTGGATAAAGAAAATAAATTAATAAAGGACAAATAAATAAGAATTGAAATGAGTAAAAAAATAGTTGTGTTGATAATTATAAATTCAGAGCAAGACTATTCTGGCTGTATTTGATGCACACAGTCTTAGCATGGGAGGTGGACATGAGAGGTGAAATGAGAAGGGGGGTTTTATCCACTACAAATGCAAATCCCCAAAGCTTCAAAGGGTTTTTAACATAATGGACTATTACACTCATTCCATCTCCTCCATGTGCTTCACCTGAACACTTTATACCACTTTTTCTTGATTTTCCAAGTTATATGTCCTCTGCATGTCTTTCATTCTTTCTTTCACTCAAATTTCATTCAATTTAAAACATTAGTGTGGCATCAGCTATTAAACTTTATTTTTTTTCTTTTTTTATTATGTTCTATACTGCTTACAGTTCCCTTATTTCTTTATATCCAGTTCTTTTTATTTTTTTGAATATACAGATACTTAGGTTGCTATTTTTAAAGGTGTTTACAGACATCAGGAACATAAATCATACTGGCAGTTGTCAAGCACTAGACATTTAAGCCTTTTCAGTTTCTTTCTGACAATATTATCCTTCAACTTTCAAATGCCCTGATAAGTCACCACATTGATCTCTTTTTAAAGCACGAATATACTACACTTTCTCAACTTCCAAATGCACCCAGTGAATATCAGGCAATCACCTGAGCCTTTTGTAAAGTGAGGTGGTATACCTTAAGAGAATTACTGTCTTTTTTTATGTTTAAACCAAAGAAATTAGAGCATTTTCTGAAGTTTCCCTTCACTAAACTATGCCCAAACAAAGGAAAAAGAAAACACACACACAAAATACACAGAAGCCAGTATTAGCCCTTACAACAAAAATATGGTGTTAGACTTATGTAATACAGGAGAAAGTATACTAAGTAAGCAAATACATATATTTTTTCACACTCATAACTCAGTCACAGTTAGTGGAAGGAACAATTGTCTGCAGAAAGACCAGATCTCAGGGCAACTGGGATGAGTCAAGATGCCTTTACAGAAAGGCCCTGAAAATTTCTGCCAGATTTGCGTTATTGTCTTGGACATCCTCCTAGGAGTCCTTCTGGTGGAAATGATCCCTGATAGACTTCTTAAAGGAAGTTGAACCCCATGGTTTTCACCAAAAATATGTTCCCTAACAGCTAAATCTGAGGAAAGGCTGATATGGAAACAACTGACAATAAATCAGAATTGATTTCTCACTCAAGTAATATAAATGAGACAAGCATGACTTTCTCAGCTTTTAAAAGTATTTCTGAGCTATAATATATTTTTTGCTGCAATAATAAAAAGTCCAGCTATCTAAATTATTGAATGCCAGAAGTTCCATGGTAGTTTTGCTCTAAGAAACATCATCTCTTCCAAGTTCTTCTTGAGACTTCTCTAACATATTGCTAATTTCTTATTCTTTATATATATTAGGCTAAAAGGATCATTTTCAGAACCTTATTTTAGTTCAGAGTGGTATTCCACAACCAGTAGCTCTTTACCCAGTTAGAATTATGCTCCCTTTCATTTTGGGACCTGTAGAATGTCCTGTATTTAACATCCAAAGAGTTAAGCCTTCCTATATTAACTACCTAATACCAAAGTAGCAAATTAGGGAGCAAAATAAATCAGTGGTATATAATTTTAGCCATTTTAATAATTTTGCCATTTAGTCTTTTTACCAACTTCTTTGTCTTGTGGTCCCTTTTGAGTGATGTTTTAGCTATGTCCACTTCACACATCTGGATTATATACCAATTTTCTCAGTGTGCTACAAATACTTAAGTGAGAGCATTTGTTAATGTGTTACCACATTTGAAAAGTACATTAGAAAAAAGTAACAATGTATACTCACACACCATCATTTCCTTTTAAGGTCTCAAAGCTGTTTTGAGAGGTAATCATACCAATTTTACTGAAAGGTTAAACTGAAGTATAAAGTGATTATGAGACTTACTCAAAGTCACTTGAGAAACGTGTAACAGAATTAAACTGTACTCCAATGCCCCAAGGCATCCAGGATACCTGCTATGGGTAATGCAGCACTGACAGGATACTCATACTTTTCTGTAATGACAGCTGGAAACAAGTAGAATACTCCACAACATCTCACACGGCATTCGATATTTCTGTTTTGAATACTTGTGCATAAAGTGAGGAATATATTTCTGTTTATGAACTGGAATTGCTTCCTAGACTTCCTAAGCTATCTCTGTTTTATGAAACAGGCAACACTATTTCCAAAATTAAGATAATTTTTTATCATTCAGCTAGTGTTTTGATCTTACACTTCCTCATTTGCAGTAGAAATCTTCTAGAAGTGAAAGCAAACTGAAAAATAGCCTTTTCTGGTCATTACAATACAGAAGGGTGCCTAGCAAATCTGAAATCTTCCGAAACATTTTTTGGCAACAGAAGTTTTTCAATTATATCTTCTGGAGCTTTATGCATTTCAAATACTTCTCTTCCTTCTGTTGAATTTCTAATAGATATTGCAAGCTTTTGGCTCTATGTCCAGAATCCTCATGCCAAATGACTGTGAGAATCTCAAGTCTAGCTGTTTAAGATGATAATGTAAACACAAGTTCTTAGCTTGTTTTTCCATTTAGACTCGTGTAATTCAGATAAATCAAAACAAAACACAGAAACCAATTGTCAAATGAAAAAAGAAAATGTAATAAAATTTAATACTGCCTGGAATCCTCTTTGTTCAGATCTGTTTAATGTAGGAACCACTGACCATGCAGTGGTAACAGCTGTATTTCAACCAGTTGACCGGTCCCAGTTTAGGGACATTTTGTAGCTTGGATTCCAATCAGAACCTCACTGTTCAATTGAGAGTTTCAAGTATTTTCGAAGCACCCCCTCTGTATGAACATGTTCAAGGTAGGCTTTTCAGCCCATGACAACTTATGTTAGTAATCCCATGGAAGCACTCTAACTGCCTTCTAGTCCCCATTAGTCTTTGCTCCACCAGCTACCATTGATAGGTCACCCTATATGTGATACAGCATCATCCATTTTGGAAATTATCTTCTCTAGAGTTTTTATTTATTTATCTCAAATTCTTGCAACAGCTATACTTTGAAACATCCTTGTGTGTTTAGGTAATTTATAATCCTAACTTCCTTAGCAAAACAAGTGCTAGTTACATGAATTATATCTTAATTAACAATAAAATACATGAGCAGAATTGTGCAGTCTTCACTATTTTGTTCACAGTATTGTTATGGCACCTGCATCATTACTGCACATGTGGAAACAACTTGCAGGGCTCCTGCCTACTTATATAAAATTAACTTTCAAGATTTAAGCATTTAAGATATTAGAAAATATTTCTCTTAGAGTAAATTTCTTCTGCAGTGTAGCACTAATTCATTCTTAAAGAATACCATTTTCTCCTGTGAAGTAGAACGTATATTATTTAGAAGAAAACAAAAGACAGAAAGAAGCTTCATATCTTTACCCTCCGCACATCTTTGCCAAAAGTTTCGCTGTAGCTAGTGCCCAGTATTTCAAATTGAACATAGGGGTTGGCGCCATCTTCTCTGAACTCCATAACACCAGTAAGCCCAGTTATGTGGCCCTGAGGAAATAAGTTTCAGAAATTTTAGAACAGAACAAATTTGCCTTTATGAACACTCCTTTTCATTAAAGGTA
Organism: Scolopax mira; assembly: GCA_004320125.1. Classification (NCBI taxonomy): domain Eukaryota; kingdom Metazoa; phylum Chordata; class Aves; order Charadriiformes; family Scolopacidae; genus Scolopax; species Scolopax mira. Next base: position 16,971 of record BJBW01001054.1, on the reverse strand, counting down.
TGCCAAATCTAGTGTGAAAATTTTTACAGTGAACTTAAGTATGGCAATCATGTGTTCTTCATGATAGCTCACACATAGCACCAGACAAGAGAGGCATGAAGATAAAACTTTATGTATTATTAAAACCTCTCCATAAAAGTATCTCCAAGCCTGATTTTGCAGCAAAGAAGCTTGAGATGACACTAACATCTGAAATAATCTTGCGAGAAAGGTTGGAATCATTAGGACTGACTGGTTGGAGGCTAACATAATACTCGATCAAATTGCTTCATTTTACTAGAGAACAATTTCATCAATATATATGGACAAGCAGGTGTTGGTTTTTTCCAAAATAATTGCTTAAGTTGGTATATAGTAAAAAATTAGTATTTTTTCCATTAGTATTTGTGATCGAATAACTTTCATACAAGAAGTTAGTTACCATGCATCTGCAAAAACAGAACATTGTCCATATTTAAGTCATTCAACATGCTACAAGACAGTGTAATCGTTAGTGATAGCTTAGCTGAATCAGGTCCCTTTTACTCTGGGTTACAGTATATTTATGAAAGCTCGGCCAGCCTACAAAGCCAGTTGAGCTTCAGTAAGTGGAACAGAAATCTTAAACCTTTTTGGTTGGCCCCTTGAGCTCGAGTTCTTCTCTTGGGAAAATTATTATGATGCATGCACTCATCAATTTGTGTGCATCCTAATCACACTACATCCACAGAACATAGCCATGAAACCAACAGAAGTAGAACACACACCAGTGGAGCAACACTGCAGCATGCATAATTTGTTTGTAATAAATCATTTGCTTCTTTAATAGCTGTAGATCATTCCTGGTAGTTATAAATCATTTGCTTGTAATAAATCAAATAAAAGTTGAGTAGAGATCAAAACTTCTTCAAAAGTTAATCTCAAGTGGAAATGAAGTAACTTTTTAAATTGCTTACACAATTGTGGTTTCTCTGTTCTCACCTTCTTAATAGTCTCTAGCATGGATCGTCCTCCATTCCAAGGTTTGGTGGATTTCCTCATGCAGTTGAGACTTGCCATGCTGTGCCATTTTCTGTCCTCCAGTTTTCTGTGGAAAGCATTGGCCAGCATGAGCACACTGTCATACAGGTACAGGTTGGAAACCTGCAAACAATAACAAAAATTAGTCTCTTTGTTTATTTGAGCATCCTTTCAAAGAAATTGTAAAAATCAGCAGATAGACAAAACAAAAGAAGACATAAGTAAAAACTTAATCTGGGAATGTTTGACATGCTCAGCAGTAAAGACAATTCAGACAAATATCAGTGCTCACTCCCACCTTCTTTCCTGCTTGGCACCCGGACCCTTCTGGCCAAGGGACTCTGGTATACTTGCATTGCCTGTGCATTACCTACATCACTGCAATGCAGTGCTGTAAAGATGTAAGAGACTGTAATTCAAATATAGGCTCAAGAAATGGAGAGAGTACAGCTATCTATCAGTGAAAGACAAGGATTGCTACTTTGTCAGTCCTTTCATCAAGGAGAAAAAGACAGAATGGAATAAATTCTTTTTGTTTCTTTGAGCAATCTCCTTGGTAATTTCTGGCACAACAAAATATAATACTAATGCAACTCTTTAGAACAGGAGAAGGAGAACTGACATTACTATTTTAGTCTTATCATCTCCCTACACCTTCATACAGGTTACTATTCAACTTTCTCTGGAGCTATTGATTTTAGTCTCCTTATTCTTCAATTCACATGAGAGATAACAAGAGCAATAATTGATGGCAAAGGCTCTATTAAGAACCCCACACTAGTAAAGCTCAACTAAGGACTTCATTTTTCAAACCAAGACATGGCCAGAAATACAAGGTCAGATCTTTGACATGCAGCAGTATCCACAATTGCTAAAAGTTTAGCAGAGGAAGTTGGCGGAGAAAAGTGATTTTGAAAAAAAACCACAAATTTGCCATTTATCTTTTGGATTTCTCTAATTCACTATAGACAATGTGAATTGATACAGAGAGACCAGAAAAGGGCTACAAGTGGGAGTTAATGCAGCTGCATACTTCCTATAAAAATACCACTCAGCTGTGAAAGCTTAAACATATATTACTGTTTGATCACTTGCTCTAAGTATTATCTAAGATCCTAATTTTCAGAAACAAAATGATTCATGTTCCATTGAATCTGGAGTTTTAAAAAAACTGAGAATCTAGGCACTTTGAAAATCTTCTAGTATAAGTAAATCTGAACAAAAGATATATAAAGAAAAATTCATTTTGAAAGACTCAAAATAGGAAGAAAATACACCAAAAATAAGAGGTTGAGGATACCCACTTACTTAAGTGACTGAACACAAAAAGGGATCTTAATACCAAAATCATGCATCTTTCCCTTCTTTTCTTTCCAGCCTTCCTGAACAACAAGCAGTTCATATTTCCTATATATGTCCAGTTAATCCTTTTCCTTTTAAAAGAGTTTCCAAAGCAGCTAATTCCTAGATTTCATCTCTTTTCAAGAAAATTAAGTAGTTAAAGAGTTAATAAGAGTCTCAGCAACTAAGGTTCCCCCTTTCAGTTGCATTTGTCTCCCTATTTTGCAGATATTTTCCAAACAACTTTCAAATAAAGCAACCAAGCGAATTCTTATTTTTCAACAGGGCACTCATCCTATTTTGTGTTAAGCTACTCTCCACCAAAAAAAAAATCAAAACAAAACCCCAAACACACAAAATAAACCACCCCAAGCCACAAAAAGCAATTGCTTAAAAGTAGATGTTACAAGGAAAATTTTCATTTCTTATGTGCCATCACGATCTTCTTCACTCCCCACTGAATTTAATTCTACACCCTCACTTTTAACTGACAGTTCATTGCCTGTTGCCTTGGAACAGCCACAAATCAGAAATGCTTTGTATTTTCTCAGTTTGCCGCTGCTTTTTTCAGTTCTGGAAAACGGCAGATTCATTCTCAAAACCAGTTTGCTTGGTTTGCTAGCAGAAAGCTCTAGGGCAAAATATAAGATATACTTGGGTACACTGCTTTCCTTCTCTTTCTATTTTTTATGCTTTTTGAGAAACAGCCACAGTTCTGCATGTACAATGGACTAAAAGCTTGAGAAAATTGGTTTTGAGGATCTTAGCCTACGTGACCATGCATCCCACTCAAATTACCCTATGCTGTAAAGCAAAACAAAACAATCCCTTATTTACCAACCTAATCCACGTATTTCAGTTAGAGCTGTAACGGATTCTGTATCAATGTTGTTCCATTATTTTCTTTTGAAAGAATGTTACAAACTGAGTGACAGCAAGAAAGTGAGTTTCCCACTACTTCAGTCCTTCTGTCATATATATGGAGATAAGCACCGAGGCAGAATAAAATAATGCAAGTTACTTTTTGCCACAAAAAGACTATTCTGTTCAGTCTGTTGTACACACTAATCTGCTGGTATTTTGCTGCTCTCTTCTACTGCAAGTCCCTTCCAAGAAATGAGTATATGGCACATTTTAATGTACAAAATTATCTTTTTGAGTACATTTGTAAAAAAAAACTTTTCTCATATAATCATACTCTAAGTATTTACTCCTGTAAAAATTAAAAACATGTGTTACTACATTTTACCCCCTTTTTAGCCCCTACTCACTGAAGAGCCAATATCCTACAGAAGAGTAAGTTGAATTTTATCCACACTATCAAATTTTCTTTTTTAGAATAGAAAATATGCAAGCTAGAAAAAAAACCAAAACAAACAAACAACAAACAATCCAAAAAAAACCCACACAACAGCAAAACCTCCACAACCAAGGCTGGATTTCTAATATTTTTAAAAAATAAAATTATTTTTTAATATTACAGAATACAGAATCTTAGTGGTTGGAAGGGACCTCTGAGATCATCTAGTCCAATCAAAAATCAAAACCAAAACAAATAAAACCACACTCACAACAAAACAAAAATCAGAAAAACCACACAAAAAAAGCACCCACCAACTAAACCCCACACCCACAAACCTACATACAACACCCCACCACAAACAAATAATCTTGGTTTGTGAGTATGCCCTGAAGAGCCATGTCTACATGTTTCTTAAATACCTCCAGGGATGGTGACTCTACCACCTCCCTGGGCAGGCTGTTCCAGTGCCTGACCACTCTTTCAGTAAAGTAATTCTTCCTATATATATATATATGCTTCCTACATATTGCATTTGTAAGGCTGCTAGTTAATACATAAATTAACACAAAGTGTGTAAGTCTACCTTATCAAGGTCAGAACCCTTTAAAACTCAAGACATCTGGTTTTGCACAATGATCAAAATTCAGTGTGTAAACAATTTCTTTTTTTTTTTAAAACAAGAGAAGACAGGATGTTCATATGAAAGTACTGTTTTGGTAGTCCTCTACGTCGAGTCACTTTTTTGAGGTGCAAAAAAATAATCAAGAATCAAAAATATAATGGTAACTTAGAAAATTATATCCTTTTCATTGTTCACAGTGTGCAGAGCAAAACACAGCTTCTAAACACGCACAGTAGCATAAATGGAATGTCTTTACCTAAACCCAAAGGGAACTAGCTTTGTGCTAGAAAACAGAATTATGGCATTGAGTCTAATCTGATGCCTGAGTAGCTTTGTGTGAGCTATTGATTCCTTCAATACCTACAGTAAGATCTACTGTTAATTTATATTAACATATAAAGAGAGAGAGGCATATTTTTATATTCTTTTTCTCTAATTTATTTCTAGGGTAGAAAAACAAGACTAAACACCTCAGATATTCTCCTCTTCTCAAAATAATACTCACTTTCTACGTGAATATATTACTATGTATGTGTTTTCTTCTAGAAAAAAAGTTACTTAAAACAAGACACAGAAGTTCTCACCTCATCTCACAATAAATCCAGGGCTATAACAATTTAATAATTTCCCTTTTTTTTTTTATTATATTCCTTCTAATACAGCAAAATCTCTGCATATGTACTAGATTGCATTTACAATGAGTTTGCTGTAATCTCCTGAATAGTGGGGCTGTGAAAAGAGAAAGGATTCAGCAAAGTGTTTATACTGCACATATATCTTAATTTTCAGCTAACTATGGAAGTCCCTCTGAAGGGATTTGTGAGATACCTGAAAGATCAGCTATACTCTGTTTCCACCAGTGCTGTCAAAGGCACGAGAAACAGTACATTTAAAAATTAGTCTTCAGGTAGCATTCAGAATTGGTAGCAAAACAAGAGAAAAGAAAAAATAAGGTAATGTACTTGCCTACTTTGGGTTTTCCAGGCTCAGGAGCATTTCTTATTTCCCTTATTTATATATTCACAGGGGAATAGAGGAGGGAGGGATATATGTCTAAACTTCTAGATTAGAACAAAGTGTTTCCTTTCTGTCCTGTTTGGAGGAAGAAACAGTAATTTTAAGTTCCCCTTTCACTTCATCGCTGAGAGCTCTAAAAGCTGGAGGTGGTGTGACTAAAATGCTTTTTGATCTATCTGCTACAAGAATGATGGTGACTGTTCCACCAACATATTTAAGGAGTTTGCCCTGCACATGAGGAATGTTTTGCTATATATTCTGAAAATTATTCCAGACTTTATGAACCTTTATTTTGCAATAAAAGAAAAATCTACCATAGACTAGTAGAGCAGAGCAGAAACTTTCAATGAGAATGGAAATCTCTCCCTATCACATTATTAAACGGCATTTTATAGAGGTTTTTATGTGAATTTCATAAGATTTTCCAGAGTGATTTTACTTTTTAAGTTAGATATGAAGATAGCTTTTAGCTCCTTCAGAGGCACTAATCACAGACAAGTGCTCTTCTGGGAAGGTCAGCAAACCACAAAGGTTGACCCCAACTTCTGAGTTGCCAGCAGAGGCAGAATTCTATCCAGACTACAGGATTGAAGAGACCATCTGGGAAGACAAGCTGACACTCAGATGCCACTGCTTTAAAAACTCATTCCCAAGATGGGCATCTGTACCCTGCTGCTGCCAAAATCACCCTGTGAGTGGCCACAGCAGTCGGCTCCAAGGCTGAAAGCAGATGGAAGTAGGTCTCAGACCAAGCACAGCCTGCCAGCATCAGAAACACTCACTGCCCGGGGAGTGATATCATTGTGTTTGCATACACACACACCAGCATGCCCTAAAACTGTGTTTCAACTTTCAAAGTTCAAGTAATGCCAAATGCAATTCTGTCTCTAATGACAAGATGTATCTTACTAGGAGCAGTGAAGATGGATGGATGGTTTACTTATGGAATAATGGCGTGCTTACAAAGATAGTGTTAGGCTGGAGAGACTGAAAATTTGGATGATTCTATTTTTTTAAATTAGTTTGCAGAGCCCATTGTGAGGCTTTGCATGAATGCCTATATTCTAAATACATGCTTTACTGCTCATGGAGAACAAAATTACAGACAGCAGTCTGACATTCATGAGAAAACCAGAGTCAAAAAACAAGCATTCATTAAAGATTTAAATGTCAACTTCAAACTTCCAAAAGACTATTAGCACTGAGGCAAATGAAACCCTGAATAAAATTTTCCTAAAACCACAGAAAAACAGACCTCAATTGTATATTTATTCAAGCCTTCTGACATTGGGGATCTAACCAGTGTATACTTAGTGCTTCGCCCATTCTAGTTTTAAGTGTCTCAAACAATGGGACTTTCAAAGATTTCTTGGGAAGACTTCACTTTCAAAATCTTTTTTTTTAATTGATAAACTGCTTTTCTTTTTAATTTCCCCCCCTTTTTGCTGAGTTACACATCTCACACAACTTTTCCCAAGCCACAGTGTCTATTCTCTGAATGCTCACTGTCCTTCAGCTATTTATTATGAGTATTTATTATAATTACGAATGTTTTCTTACTCCATATGTTTTATAACAATGCTAACAATAATACAAGGCTTGGAATACCCTGTAATGCTCAAGCTTATTAGCTGGAGGCATTGGCTTTGCGCACTAAATATCTCAAGAATTTGGCACAGATAACACTAACTGTCCAGGGAAAGTCTAGCAGGAGACAATTGATAAAGAAAAGTGAACACCACTAAGAGTCAGACAGGAGGACAAGAGGTAATATTAAATTGCAAAACAGAGTATAATTTTACCCTACCTCATTTATAGATAAATATGGGTGCAAATTAGTTTTCAGAAGAAATAAAAAGCAAAAAAATGGAGATACTATATCCTTTCCTCTAGCCACCGTTGTATGCTCCCTGATAGAGCCACCTGATAGAGCACTGAACAACAACTGAATGAAATAATTATGCAAGTAGAGAACTCCAGTAGCCAAAAGAGGTAATCTGGGCAGAGAGCAAAAACTCACTCCAGAATGTACCTGGGGTCAGAGCCTCCAGAGTGCTCACAAAGTCCCACGTGGCAACCTCCTGTTGATTGGGTATTTTTAACAAATTCTTCTGCTAATGCGCCTTATATAAATCAAATGCCATTGGGCTTCAGGTAGAGGTTATGTTGTGCAATGGGCAGTAAAGTCAGTTCAAGGATACTTTTTATTCATTTGATGCTCAGTTTCACCATATTTGAACATATGGCCAAAAGTCCAAATTAAACTTTGTTAAAGAGACATTCAAATATAGGTTTGTAATAAACAGAAAAGAAAAATGTGGCAACTACTAAGAGATGCCCACAAAGATGTTTGACGGTCAAATCTTTGAAGAATCAAATTTTTACACAGGAGAAAGTGTAGCTGTTTTAATGAATACCCTCCCCCACTTCTCATCGTTTTCTCTTCAAATATGCCAAAGCAATACCTGGAACAGTTCTTCAGTAGAGAGGTTAGATTCTGAATCCTGTGAGGAATAATCTCACAAATTTTGTGATATAATATGCTGGAGGTTTCTTTTTGCCTTTTTAATATTACCATATATTTTGGACAATGCTAAATGGTTTCAGACACACTGTGTTCCTTTAATATGTCTTAACACAAATAGAATCTCACAAAGACTGAATCTATTAGCTGTACAAATGGTAAATACGGGAAATAACAAACTGTAATACAAATTACTTTTCTAAAGAGAAATCTTGCTTCAAAAACATAAACAGTAAAAAAAATTAATTTGAGTACGAACATATCATGAATAACCCAATGAAAGAAAAGATCTTCATCAAAAAAAAAGTTTGTAGATAGGTTTCAAAATTAAAATTTGAATGGAAACTGTTTAGAAAGAAAAAGTTATGCATTAAAATATCTTCAAATTGACTCTGTAAGACTATGCCTAAAATAATATAAACAATTTAATAGTAGTAATCTTACAATTCAAATGCAATGCAGGGATACATATTAGGCCTAGTCTAAGACTAACTAGACTTAACTATAAATCCTAAAGTGCATCAGTATTCTCTCTACAGATGAGACAATACTGACAACGCTGATGGCGCAAAACATCATCGCCAATGGAAGACAGCAAGTTCTAATCTGTCTCTTTTCCACTTACAAAAAAGTAAGATAGCTGGACAGAGAAAATCATATATGAAGAATAAGAAAGAGATGAATGTAGCCTTCTGGAGTCAAGTAAAATGACCAAGGCAGTAAACTTTACAAATCTTTTTCACCAGTTGAAGCAGAAACCCAGCTGGGTATATTATACGTGCAAGAAATAAGGGCATGAGCAAAATTTTGACAAGTGGGTTGATGGCATAAGATTGAATTTCCAGAAAGCATTCAGAACAGATGAGGTTTTGGATGAGCTTGCAGAACAGCCTGATCTTTAAAAGCCTTGTCAGAATGCCAAACTGGGTTGATAACCCACTGAAAAACAACTTTCCAGGATGTGGTACTAAAGACACCAAGAACAAAATCGTTCCAAAAAGATTTTAATTAATTTAGCCAGAAAAAAAGTTAATAATCCATGACGTAAATGTTTATTTCTTTACTAGCTTGTTAAAAATGTTAAATTCTCCCCTATAAAAATTTTACAGCTTGAGGCTGACAAAGATTAGTTTATTCTTCTCCAAAGTCATTAAATAAATAATTAACCAACAATAGCTGGTACATTGCCTTGACAACAAAGACTTATTAATATGAGATTGCCCAAGGGAGAATAAGCCAGGGATTTCCAAACTATAGCGTTAATCAAACTACTTCAACACAACGCAAGGACTTGGTGCAGGCAGGCGGTCACTGCCTCTGGTGGATTCATGCAGCCTGACATGGAGCTGGGAGCTACTGCAGCCTCTGGCAACAGGGGTAATTTAGTGATGTATTTCTGTACAGCAAAAGGTCAAAACTATTTTTTAAGCAAGAGAAAGGAAACAGAAGATTGGAAGTACCTGAATTGCAGGACCATTAATAACATGTCAGTCATACTTGGAAATTAATATGAGCTGCGTGCCCACAAGGTGTTACAAGATATTTTGGCAAAGTCTATGGAAAAAAGGGCAGCTATGGAACTCTTCAGGTAGAACTGCACATGCTAAAGCTTCCTATATTCAGTTAATAGAAACTTAAATATAACACAAGAAATACTGGGGGCAGCTAATTTGAGACACCTAATGTGTGCCCCTCACCTTTCATAATATTTCATTCCAGTGTGGCTGGACAGAACAGTTACAGAATCAACTTTCAAAAGGCAAACTTTATACCTCCACGCTTCTTTGTATCTCTTTCTTCTTCCTAAGTTCTTAGAGAAGGAAGTAACGGGCAAAGAGTAACATTACTGTTCTGTTCTCTTAAAGATAGTTTCAAAGGTGGTATAATATTTCTCAAAAATAGAAACTGAGAATGTTTTGCTTCTCAAAACCCACATCTGGGAAGCAGCAGGAAGAGGGTCCTTCCTAAAAGGTTCTTGTCAGTGAAGATTAGTAGTAGGACATGAGGGTATTCATGCTAGCAAACCAGTTACTGTTTTAGCAAATAAGAACTTGCTCAGAGAGCAATTCAGAGCCATTCAGATGAGTCTCTGAATTAGATTGTGCATAAACCAGCACAGACAGCAATAATCAAAATCTTGCTGTAATGTAAGATTGTTCCCCAATGAGTGATTTGTTGGTTCTGAAATTGCTTTGATCCTGTGAAACTAGTTGCCTTTGTTCTTATTACAGCATACCTCAGAGTTACTAACAAAGATCAGAAGTGTTTTTTCCTTCTAAGCCAAAATAGGCATAGACTTTCTCCTGTGCAAAAAGAATAGACCAGTGCTCAGAACTACTGTGCATGTGATTGGCATTTCCCAAACTTTGCCACTGTTATGACAGAACCTGAGTTGACAGAGGTTCTCTTCAAAGAGGAAATGTCTATATCTCACCTCAATGTATTCCAGTCTCTCCAGTCTTTTTAGTAGGGTGCAAACAAGTAAAATAAACACTCCCATCCATGTTCCTCAAAAAATTTTGACCTCTTCACAAGAATCTCCCTCCCTCTCCTGATTTCCCATAAACCTCACTCCCTGCTCTGCAGAAGCTCTTTCAAGCCAGCCCAAGTTATACTTTGAGAAGGACCCCACACCGCTTCCTAACCAAGCTGCCGCAGCCCACACTGCCAACAGCCCCACTCCCCACAGTACAAACAAACTCTTTCTAGATTCATATTAACACACAATACACATGCTTGCCAACTCACAGGCTCAAGCATGGAGTTCTCACTCAATCCATCTCAGGTTAAGACTAAATTTGCAATAAAAATGTTCTAATCAACTTTATATGCTCAATCTCACTAAAGTTTTCAGTTTTACCCAACAGCTCTAAAGGAAACTAGAAACACATGGAGTCCCATTGAAAGCCCAAGACCCATGTTTCTAAATTATTGCACTGTCCTTGGAAATAGAACCCGAAATTATATTTAAATTACTGCAAGAAAAATTCTGATGTCTGGGATAAATTGCCAAGAAATCCTGAGATGTTGCTTACACTAGAGTCAAATCTGTTACCGAAATCTGGAATTTGAACTAGCAGAGCATATTTCACACACTCGGACAATTATCAGCTGCGAGAGACTTCTGAGACTATTGAAATGGGACAGATTGAATACATCAGCTGGATTCAGTCCATTTAACTTTAATTTAAATATGAAATGCTCTACAGCCCGATACCTATCAGAGTTTCTGTCATCCTCCCAGATTAACTCTTTCACAACAGATGTCTAATGGGCATGAGAATAAGCAGTAACACCACAAGACAACAATGGCACAACTTTTTCTTTTTTCAAATAGAAAAAGTTTCTTAAGGGAATTAAATATCTCGAATCAGCTCTGAGTTAGTGCAACCACTTGCTGGTACTATAGGGGTATAACATCATATTAAAGCACTCAATCCTGGGAAAGAAAATAAATAATTAAATCAGGAAAAGTTAACCAAAGGTTACATTCTTAGATTTATCTATAATAATTTAATTTTTCCTCTCAGGTAATACAGTCACAGCAAACTATCTCATGCCAAATTCCTAAGATGGACTTTTCTGCTGGGCACAGCTACTGACCTGCAGCATCTGAAGATAACCTTCTTGTGGGTCACACAGCAATGATGATATTCGGTGATTGTTCCTTGTGCATCTCTGACTGTTGTCTCTTGAGAGAGGGAAAATTTGCCGGATAACTGTCATCCTCCCCAGAGCACTATGTACCAACTCTAATATTTCATTATCAGTGATTTCCTGTGAACAGAAACACAGACTTTTAAGAACATGTATTTGTCTAAATATTTTATATATTCCTTTCATTGTTTGATAAATATCTTTAAACAGACAATAGAAGACAAGAATTACAGGTGCACATGCTTAGACTAGGCCAAAAAATCTTATTTTTCATTTAATAACAATACTGGTATTTTTTTATGCATCATCTGAAACAAAAAAATTTAAATCAATTCCATTTATCTTGGCAATACTACACATACTTCAGATGTGGTGCCGCTAAGAAAAACATTAAGATGATCTTAATAGGTTTCTAAGTAAAAAACAAGAGCCTTCAAAAAAATTTTATATAGAAAGAATTTTGGCTTAACAGAACAGAACTTTACTGTACTCTCAGAGTGAAACAACAAATGGAAAACATAACCATCTTTAGGAAATATGGTGCTTTATACCTGAGAAAAACTTTACAAGAAAGTACTTTTCCCATAAGAATAGGAGATCATTTCTGCAGACTAATTCTGATAATGACTTAATGAACTCTTTTGATGTTATCTCTATTAGGAAATAAAAACTGGACAGAACTTTATGGAAGGGATTGACACATTTAGGAAAAAATGCAAGTTTCTGCACAAAGGATAATATAGAATAAGATATAAGGAGATCTCAAGAACAGGCTGCTCATCTTTCCAGTTTTTTCACTTTCTAAAGCTTCTCTGCAGACCTTCCCATGTCCTTACCTCCTAATCCACCCTGGGGAGGAGCCTGCATCTACTGCCCATCTAGTCAACTACATGTTTTACATATTTTGTATTTTTAAAAAACCCACAAAATTAAAACCTTCCTTTTAAACCCTGCAATAGTTTGAAAATCATGGTCTTAGCGGATCTTGAAATCACCACAATGGTACGGCTTGTGATGGTTATCTCCTGTCAGGAACTCACCGTGAGGAAGGACAGGCAGCAGCACCACTGACTGCATTCCTTCCCCCAGGCTCCTTCTCTGGAGGGAGCAGCTTTACGTCCCAGCTCCTTCCTACTGCCACCAGCAGTGTCTGCATGTCACAACAACCCATCTCCAGCACATGCTGGCTGCACAGAGCCCCTTGCAGAGTAGGGGGCTGCAAAATATTGCTGTGCTTGTCCAGTCAACAGGGCCCACACTACCTTATGATGTGCCATCAGCAGAAGTGAACCTGGCCCTGTATTTTAACATTCAAGAAAAAAAAATATTTTTTTTCTTGCCATTTTCCCTGTCAAGCTGTGAGTGAAATGACCATGGGGTTATTATAATTACTTTTTATGGTTGACTAGTACTGTAGCTTTGGCTCAATGTAGTTCTTCTTTGGCGATTTCCCAGCATTTTTTAGGAACATGCATTTTTAGCTTTGCAGGTGAAATACATTGCATTAATGACAGACCAACTGGTGTGGCATGAAAAGAGAAAATCAGAAAATAAATATATTCTTACAGAAGCCAAAGATTTTGAACCTTATTAGAAAATGCTGGGTGGCACCTGTAGCCTTGCAGGGAAACAGTGAAGGAGACCCACAAGCTCTACAGATCCTTCCAGGATGCTGCCTTGGATTTCTCTTCTGTGGGGCTGAGGGGTGTTAAAGCCATGCAGTGTATCTAATCTGTGGTCTGGGGGAGAGGCAATTTTATGGGACAACTTTAACTCATAATCCCCTAGGCCACAACCCTTAGCAGCTAACTCTGTCTGGAAATAGGAGGGAAAAAAAAATAATCATGAATTATCCAAACCTTCAGTTCACATCACACATGTTTTTTGTCGTCCCCAAGTGATGCACAGCCTTTCAAAGCCTCATACCTTGTGTCAAAATGTCTGACCGGAAACACATAAGCCTATAGGAAGCAGACCAGAACTGCTTCCTCCATGGGATTTCCAGAGATAAAATAGCAGCAGACATCAATTATGTTAGACACATTAACCCAGGTTCTTCTCCTTTGGCAATAGGCACCAAGTGAGTCCTGAGCATAAAAGCCTAGTCAGCCTGTATAGACAAAGAAGAAAATTGGGAGTTCCGGAGGGAAATTCAGTACCTAAATTGGACTAAATCTGTCTCTGAAGTGCCATCCTTTTTCTGTGTAGACAGCCAAAAGTACCTAAATCCTTCAATGCCTCAGTTCAGTATATAACACCAAGGGGAACAAAGCTCCTGCATTTTGTTTCAGCTGATGGACATTCATAACAGCAAATGATTCATTCCTTTTAGAAACTTGATGCGTTTTTAAAAATGTAAAAGCATAGAAAAAAAAGATGTTGGAACAGTTGGGAACAAAAGGTCTATGTCTGCATTTTTGAGCTGCTGATCTAAAAGTCAAAGGTAACTATAGGCCTTTCCACACCAGTTCACAGGGTGTTACAGTCACAGGGAGCATCACAGGGCACCTTGGGCAGGTCCAGGAGCAGAACAGTGTGGCTGAGTGCCTGAATTGCAGAGGAGAACAAGTCATCACCATCTGGCACCAGGGCAGCCACTTGCAGCTTCCCTGGCCAGAGCACAGCCAGGCTCTGCAGACTCATTTCCAGAAAGCTCACGGTGCTGGCTTAGCAGCACGTGAAAACTTAAATGTCACATGCAGAAAGGTCATCTGCATTCCAACTGTGACAAATATTGGGGGGGGGGGGGGGAACACGAGAGGGGGACAG
>BJBW01001053.1:363334-387371 GCA_004320125.1 Scolopax mira | reverse complement strand
CCATCCCTTGGCACTTAGCACAAACATTGCCCTTATCATCCTGAGAACGAGCAGTTTACTCCATAATATGCTGTTAATTTCAGAAAGTTAGAGGAGGCCTAACTAAAATGTAAAATTACAGAACACAAAAATGGTTGGTTTTACCTCAAACCGGGACATAAGGTTATGATGAGTTCAGTTCTGTTGCTCATTAATTGCACACAATTTTCTTATTATTATGTCCAAAGTATTAATGAATTAAATAAATGAAAAATAACCAAATATTTGAACTACCATAGAAGGTATCACTCAGGCAGATTAGGGTTTTTTCACTGTATAATTCATTAAAAAGTAGAGAAATAGGCAGGAGAAGCTCCATTACATATACTCCCAATAGATATGCTAATCTATTTTGAAATACACCAGATTTTCTCAACTAAAATTAATACTACTAATTTTCTTGGAGCAAATGGCTCATCAAAGTCAAAGTGGGCCATGAATTAACACAAAGATTTGTGTCTGCCTCATTTTCTGAACTCAATCAAGGAGATAATGCTTAGTATCTGAAAGCTACTAAGATTCTATAAAAATATTAAGATAATGAAATACTAAAGTCACTGGATTAAAATGAACTAATTTCAAACAAATTAACATGGTTACTGAGGTTACCTTCTTTTTTTCACTCAGTTTTTATATCTTTTTCTATTTACTTCCTCTACACCTGGATTTTGTTTACACTTAGAATATCACATTTGAAATTACACCGTTAAATCATATATTCCATGTCAGGGAATCACCTTCTGGAGACTCAGTAATGGCAGTATCCACTGTCTTGACAGCCTTCTCTCATAGCTTGCCATTAAATACTGTTGAAATTCTATGTGTTTCAGCACTTGGTCCTCAGTTATATGTGTTTGCATAGTTTGTGACCACCAAGTTACTTTTTTTCAGACAGGTCCAATCTACTTTCCTTAATTCCAACATTTGAGATAGGAAAAATCTAGTTTTCCCAATTCTGTTCTTAACAAAACTATTGTGTGTCAATGAATATTAAAGATAGTTGAACTCCATTGTACTTCTCCACTAACAGCTATAACTACTAATGGAAAAACAGTGACAATGCTGATAGGTCATGTGATACAATGCTGTTCTTCACAGACCAAGAAGCACAGAAAAAGAATGGCAGGTTGGGGAACCCAAATCTTACCCAACCCTGACAAGTCAGATGCCCATCACAGGAGACCTCAGCCCACCAAAGGCCGATGTACACAAGCACAGAGGATCACAGAGATATAATGGCAGCAAGAGGAACACAAATTACAGACTCAGGTGAATGAACACCCTGTCTGGGCCTCTCCCAGGGCTGCACCAGAAGACCATCTGTCCCAGTGTCCAGGTGTGAAACCCACCCAAATGAGTTTTCAGAAGCAGCTCTCTGGAGCACACTGCCTCTCTGGAGGGTTACTGCCTAGAAGTCTGGGGACGCAGGGAAAGAACATTTTGAAATTGAACAACATGTATTATGGGGTATTTCTGAGTGGAATGTAAGGTAGGAAAGGAAGGGATCAACGAGGATGAACAAGCGCTGGAAAATAAAGGGATAAACTGGTAACCAGGCTGGCAGAGTGTAAGTGGTGGTCAGTGGGCTTGCCTGGCCATGCTCTGCACAAAGGGTTCATGTGCCTGGACAACAGCATCTGGAGAAACCTGAGTGAAAGCAAGCACCTGTTGCACACTGGAATGGGACCAGGGGTCAGAATTCCGTATGCCCATGGTGCAGCACCTGGAGCAAGTGAGGATGTGCAGGCAGTTGTGTGGGCACTAGAACAGAACATGCTGGACTTGCTGGCAAGTAGGCATGTGTGTCTACAAGGATGAGATCACAGAAGAACCTGCCTACAGAAGGGACCAGGGGAGTCGCTGCTTCAGAGGGATCATAGGGTCTGAGGGGCTCTGAAAGCAAGACCAGCTGGAGGTTGTGTGTGCTTCTGTGTGTATCTGTAGCAGCAACTGGAATGGGGCTGCACAGTCAGAAGTTCTTATGTCTGGGTTACAACAGCTGGGGTTACTGGGACCAAAGGGCTAGTACTGGGCTGATTGAAAATCTGAATCCAGCTGTTAGGTTGATCCACCTTGTAGATATATTCCCTCTAACAGACTTCCATCCTGCTCAGACAGAGAGGGGAGCTGAATGAGGAACATTGTTCCTGTTTGTGTGAGTGCTGAGCATGTCTGTGTTATGCATGTGGCTCGCTGGGTGTTGTACACGTGTTTATGTATGTGCTTACTGGGAATACATGCTCAGCATTGCTAACTGGTGGGACTTGGGGGTGTGGAGCTGTGGCAGCTTGACCACTGTTAGGCTACTGGGTTTGGCACCTTGCTAGCAGAAACTACAAATTTTGCAGTAATCCCCACCTAGTAATATTGCATCATAAACCAAATTTATGGATTAATTTATTATATATATATAATATTTATTTTAAAAATATATTACTGCCCAAATAGTTACAATAGATATTAGGGAATAAATAAAAACCAATACCAGGTACAAGCTTTAAACTAACATTTTTCTAAGTACTTAATAACTTTGTTTTTTTCAACCTTTCTGCCTTTCTAGTGACAAAAAAAAAGGATAATTTAATCTTCTAAAGATTTTTACTGTTACTTAGCCAACAGCAGAAGGACTCTGCCCACATTGCCTTAGTGAGGTGTGCCAACGGTTAAATGAAACAGAGCTGTACTAAAATTATGTATTTATTTATTTCTTCAAATGGACCAGGAAGCCACTGGAGGCAGTGAGATGTAAGTATTGTCTGAGATTTTAGTTGTTGGTGATGATGGACATAAAATAGCGAAATAGCTAATATAAGGATATTAATGTCATCTAAACCTGTGTTCCAAATTGACATACAACAGATAAAGACCATACTACAAACTGTAGAAAAATCTATTAGAATTATCTCTTTGACAGTTTTTTTTAAAAAACAAACCCCCCCTAAAAATATAGCAATGCTGACACTGTCAATTACCTTTCATTAAGAAAGCAGTGATAAGAATCATGTAATTGTAATAGCTTTCTAGATAAAAAAAAAAATCATTAACAATTTTCATTTCCTCATTTCCTCCATTCCTCAATCATTCCTCATTTTTTATTTTCTTCTCCCATGGTTTCAACGCCAGCTTAGAGTGGTTTAATGTGGATCACAGAAAATGCTGTATGAACATGATACAAATAGAAGTGTGATAAATTTCTTCTTTTGGATTTACAGAAAAACCAATTTTATCTCCATGTTGCCTTCTCACAAGAAAAATGAAAATACTGTGGATTCAGAGGATGAGCAAAAGGCTATGTTTAAAAAATTAAAACATCTGCTGACTGAAATCTAGTTAGCAGAAAGTGGAAGACATTTTTATTCTGTTCAGTGAAATTTTTTGATTCATAAAATCAGTTATGTCAAATTTGCCCTCAGAGAAAGGTCGGTTATCAACATCACATTTCTGTTTCACTGAATCACTGCTGCCCAAAGGTACAACAACATGGTGCCTACAGTAAAGCACCCTAGGAATTTCATTCAATTGCATTGACTAATTCCATTCGCAGTGCTTTGATTATTGCAGGCAGCTGATGTAGCCAAAGTTCCAAGAATTTAATGTCAGCTTTTATACTGATATTCACAAATGGAGGTGGTTTCTTCATCTTCTGGCACAATTCTCATCAAACTAATCTTCTCATCCTTTTAGGCATTTTTCTATCTGTTCTATGAAGCTTCAGATGTCCAAAGAGATGAGGCAATAAACCCAAGTCTTTTATTTTTGTTTTGCTTACACCTTATTTAAACAAAAGTCTCAGAAACAACAGTATCTATATAAAAGTTTTCTGTGCTTCTGCTCCTTTAGTTAAATCTTGTGAAACTCCCAGTTACTTTCTCTGAGACTGACAAACATTTAATAAAAACCAAGAGATTTGTCTTGAAATAGATAGGCATACAGGAAGAAAAAAGGACTTTTTTCAAATAGAATCTATGTGACTAAAGATAAATCACTATTAAAAATACAACACCCCTTATTTAAAACATAATAAAGACAAAAAAAATATTGTACATCAAATTAATAATAATTTAGATAACATTTACTGACTCTGAAGTTGGCTTGATTCATCATTATATCACTTCTTAAATACCCCTCTTTTTAAAAAAAATCATGGGTTTGTCCTGGTGTTTTGAAATCTGCAACCATGTCACACTAACAATATCATATATATACCTATCTGCAAAGTTTACAGTAAGAACATGAAGGACTCCTGAGAGCCCTTTTTCTGTCACCTCTAACTGATCTTTGTCTAGTCTTTCCTTATATAATTCTGAGAATGCAGATTTTATGCTCCTCCAACATTTTACTGCCCTTAGTGATAAATTATTTTTCCTGAACTCAAACCAGACTTTTTCTTGCTGCTCATGCACATCATTTTTTCCTCCATCCACTGTAGATAGAGAGAATGGATTGTGCTATTTTTCTGCAGACACTTTGTATTTAAGTGGTACTCAGCAACTTGTGAAAGCCCTAATCTTGGTAAAACCGTACATTACACATGAGTTACTGCACATTTTCTTGACCAGAAAGGTTCAAGTTGCTATCACCATACTACTACTATAATACAGTAACTTCTAGGACCTATGGTGACATAGGAATACATGTCAGTTCGTAAGGGGCTTCACAAACATACAATGGCCTCTGTCTCAAGACTACTCATTTGGTAGTATCAGAGAATTAAATGTACCTTTTTTCATTTGAAGACTTATCAACAACAAACAAAAACACAGAAATAAACTGAGAATAATATAGGACTCATCCTTCAGCCTTCACAGTGGAATGTCTAAAGGAAGAATGTGACCAGCAGGTTGAAGGAGGTTATTCTTCCCCTCTGGTCTGTCCTAGTTAGGCCCCATCCAGAAGACTGTGTCCAGTTCTGGGCTCCACAGTTCAAGAAGGACAGGCAACTGTTGGAGAGGGCTACAAAGGGCTACAAAGATGATTAGGGGCCTGGAGCATCCCCCTTAAGAGGAGAGGCTGAGGGACTTGGGGTTTTTATTCTGGAGAAGACTGAGGGGGGGTCTGATCAATGCTTATAGATTCTTAAAAGGAGAGTGTCAAGAGGATGGGGCCAGTCTTTTTTCAGTGGTGCTCAGGGATAGGACAAGAAGAAATGGGCACAAACTTGAATATGAGAAGTTCCACCTAAACACAAGGAAGAACTTCTTTCCTTTGAGCGTGGCAGAGTGTTGGAATAGGCTGCCCAGGGAGGTGGTGTAGTCTCCTTCTCTGGAGACAATAAAAACCCGCCAGGACATGTTCCTGTGTAACCTGTTCTAGGTGTACCTGCTTTGGCAGGGGGTTGGACTTGATGATCTCCAGAGCTCCCTTCCAACTCCATATGATTCTGTGATTCTTTGACTGGCTGCAAGATCCTGGCCACATTTTTTTTGATTTGGCAGAGTAAATCAATTTTATTTAAATCACCAGCAAATGTACCTAACAAAAGCTATTTTCCCCCTTTTTTGTTGTTCTGTTTTTTTTTTCTTCCTATGCTACAGCATCCAGCACCCCAGAAAATTTTTGTAGACAAGTATGTGGAAAAAGAAGATGAAGAGTTGAAAGGTCATTTTGTCTCATCCATTTTATTTGTGACTCATGCATGAGTAAGAACGTTTGCTAAACAGAAGAATGACTGGTAATATTTTCCCATGTAGCAGTTACCTGAGCATTAGCAGAATCCCTTCTTAACCCCACCAGATGCATATCTTCCAAACTGGAAGGATATGCTTGTCCGGCTCTTTGATTCAAAGTAATTAGCATCAGACTTCCTGAATGAGAACATGTCCTGTGGAAACAAAGGGCGGGTCCACAACATTACTTAAGATGTTTGACCTTTTCATGTTCTGAAAGTTCATCTTGCAAAAATACCTTTAGAGTGGTTCTTGAAATGGGAATCCAGTGTTCTCCAGAAAAAGCTGAACATATATTTACTGAGCCATAAAACAGCACTTACTCAGCATATTTTCCCCAATAAAACAAATAACATTTTAGAATTTGGATTTTATAATGCATCTGACCAGTGTTTTTCGCAAACACAATATGAAGTCATCATAGACTAAAATATTTGCATTAATTAAATATGCAAAACATATTAAAACTATTTTCATTGAAAATTGTGAGTTTCTTCTGCTGGTTAACAAATTGTTATTGTATTTCTTTTACAGTACAGTTTCAGAAAGTGACTGGATAGAAATATCAGAAAAATATGCATGCTCTAAGAAATAGCTGGACAGACCGAGCAACATCGTTTATTTGCGTATTGCTGGAAGGGAGTTCTAGGAGGATACATGTTTCTCTGCAAATTACTCTGTGTGATGCCTTACTTTCAGATTTCATGATGCAAACCAGTTTCTGTTCAGTATCCTCAAAGAGTGGAGAATTAAATGTTCTAGAGTGATGTCTGTAAACCCAGTACACTTAGCAAGGAAAACCCTTCAGAAAAGCTGAAGCTAAAGGCTGTACTTTCTTTCCCCTTCTCCAAAATTAGTATTAGTAGAAGGTAAAATTAATAGGATAATTAATGATAGAAGGGATCTCATCTGCCTTTCCAGTCAGGAGGGACAAAAAGAGTTACATTTTCAAATGAGATGAGCACTTGGACACCAAACCAGCCTAACTCGAATTGCCAGACCCCCACAGCAGAGTCAACTCTCAAAGTTTATACTTGCACAATGTAGGGTTGGCGTTCAAAAGCTCTCTTGTTACTCAGCAAATGCAAAACCAACATGAAGTGCCATGAGCTATCCAAGAGAGCCATGTGACCTTGTGAAACAGGCAGAGAGCTTGGGTACCAAACCCTACCTTGCAGCAGGGCTGATCAGGTTTGATGGTACAGCTAGTTGCGTAGTCTCTTGGCTTTGCTTCCTCTGGAACAGGAGCAGGGTGAGCTTGTGTCTCTTGAAGCAGCTGTAGTAAATATGCCCTACAGAATAAAAGCAAAAGATTAGTTCCTTCAGGAGCCCTGAAAACCACCATGTTCAGTAGAGACTTCCCTAAGGTAGGTTTTTGGTGCTCCAGGATTTTTTTAGCACCTGAGGGAAATTTCTAGGATTTCAGGCTTAGGCACGTACCTAAATGAAATTTTAGATCCTTGAGTTCTTTTATAGAACTAAGTCTAGAAGTCCCATTTACTGTAATGAAGCATATACTGAACAAAATACTGGGTGGCCACTTTTAGAGATATCAGACAGCTTACACATAGAAGGAAGATGGAAAATATGGAAAAAAGGTATTTAAACAGCTAATTAAAGACTATAATCTGATATGTATTCCTAGAAGAGGAAAGGAGGACAAATTAAAATTGGACTAGATATCTCGATATGATGTTTCCTGATTTCTCAGTGTAATAAAGAACAAGTGGGATTTTAGAAGACTTTGTAGGAATAGGAGGAGAACTTGCAGCTGAGAAGCTGCACTGTGCAAGAGAAAACACTTGAATAAAGTACACGAAAGGTACAACACAGAAGGAATAATGAAGAGACAAGTTTAAAGCACAAAATGTTAAAAAGGAAGAAAGTGCCAACAGTTGATTAAAGTCTTCTTGATCTTCTTACTGTTTTTCATTTCAGTTCATGGCTAAATAATGCAACCACATGTTACATATGTAATATTAGACTATATTTTGGGTTTATATATTTTATTATTTTAATGGTTATCTGAAGAAAATAATAGCACTCTATGAAAAATATTTTCACAGCAAGAGAATATTTATATTATGAAAGGGTAAGTCTGTAGTTTTAAATACGTATATAATATAAATCTAATGTTGTCATGTAAAAAACTAATAATAAAAATAAACATTAAAAAGACATTTAAGGGTCAACTCTGCATGTGATTTCTCAGCAATTTTTTGCTGATTCAAAATTAGATGTACAAACAATTATGTACTTCCACAGACATCAAACTGAAAACTTGGTGATCAACAGTGTTCCTCAGCATATTTTTTGCTATCTATAAAAGAAAGAGATACTGGCTAACACATTAATAATCTCTGTTTTGTAAAACATTAATGTCATCTCATTCTGCACAGTCACCCATTCACGCATCACAAAGATTTTGCAAGAACAGCCTGTCAAATCAGAAAAAGGATTTAGTCATTACAGAGTTGATTTCCACTGGTTGCTACTTTGTGGAATGGTGTAAAGGCATTTAAAGAAGGCCCAATCTGCAGGGTGCTTCTGCTGCTGAGTAAGGATCTGTAGTGATGCTTAAATTTTGGGCAATTTAGTCAATCTATAATTCAGATATCATCCTGTTCAACAACCATTTGACTTGCCTGCAATACATCAAGACTGTCAAATGTGTATATAAGTACATCAAGCGATACTTTAAATATGAGAATGATATACTTGTAGAGAACTTTTTACAGAATGCCATGAAAGATCTGAATCTATTGCTAGAAGATAAACATCTTAACAGAATTATACTATGGAAACCTCTGATCTTCTTTATTTCACTTCTGATCTTAGTCCAGAAGCTTGCTATAAGTGTCTGAAGCAGTTCATTTCTCCACGAATATCTTTGAAAAACATCATACCATCATCTATTCAATATAACTTTGAAAAGTGATTTATTCAAAGCACTTAATATATTTAATGATGATAATTTAATAATTTGATAATCATAACAAACTCTTTCATATATGCTTCCAAAGGTTTTTTTGCATTCTTTCAAACATTTATCTGTGATTTTTGATACTGGATATATTTCTGGCTGTAGTTAAAGAATTGTTTTGGAAACAGTTCCAGTATTGGGTTTTTTTTTTAGTTTTGATATAATGAACTTCAATATTAAGGATATACATTTCTGTTGGTTTGGAATTTCTAATAAACAACCTCATTCTACACAGTTGCAGTGTAACATGGGATATAAAGAACCATAAAGAAGTCAAAACATAAAGGAGTTGTAATTCCTATTATAAATTTTCATATTATTATGAGCTCATAAATGAAACAGAAAGAAAGAGAAAGCTTTTATAAAATGTGCAACTTTATCTTCATGGTGACCAATGCAGCAGTTAACAAAACATTTTCTAAGCATCAAGGTGTGGCCTTCTTAAATATTTGAAGATTTCACAACCTTTTCTAGGACATTGCTAAAACAGTTCCTTAAAAGTGCAATCGTGATATGTCACACCAAAATGAAATGCTGCAGAGTATTAATGGTTGGATATAAAATATTAAATTGTGACATGAATTTTCTTAATGTAATTGGATCTTAAGTGGATTATCAGATGTATGATTTTTTCTATCTAAATAAATGCATCTCAATGAAATTACTTACAAAAGGCTATCTGAACTAGTAGACAGAATACAGCATAATGCTATTGGGTTTAAATAGTTTTATTAAGGCAGAAATGTTTTTGTCAATTCGATCAACAGTGAAGAAAATTAATCTCATTCCCAGAAAGTCACGTTGTTACTCCAGTGAAAAAGGTTATTTTTATTCTGGTTGTGGTCCAGAATGGTCCAAAACTTACAAAATATTTGTGAAACATTTCTTTAAGCTGGTCCTGCTAGCTGACGTACCATAAGGTACAAAAATTTTATACCTGCCCCTCTGCTTTTTCAGGATAGTTTGCAAATACACGTTATCTGTGTCTTATAATATTCCAGTGATATAGGATTTGATAACTGGAAACATACATGGAAATGGCTTAAATACGACTTAATAGCAAGTTAGTTTTACAGCCTGGGAAGAACTCGGGAGATCATGGCTGCTGGATAGGGGCTCAAACTACTACAAACTATAACCTCTCTCTAAATCACAGAGAGATTGCTATCAAGCAAAAGGTGATTCCACAGGTTAAAACAGATTTGGGGAATTTCATCCTCGGGTCACCTGTTCTGACAAGTTTCTTACTCTTTCATTTCTACCAGCTGCTAAAATGAGTGCTGAATTTCCTGGGGGGTAGTAAATCTCTCTGCAAATAGAAAAAAATGGTTACAAACTATATCTGATTATTTTTTTTTTAAATAGGTGTTTTTAAATAAATGGAGGACATGCTAAATGAACAATCTCATTCAATTCTGTTTGAAAAAGAGGAAATTAAAGTAAAGCATCATATTACCCCTGGAGTTTTCTGGTTTATTTATTTTGCAATGTGTCAGAGAAAATAAAGTTGTCCAGTAAAAAGTCCAAGTTTGGTGGTTTGGGATTTTTTAATTTTTATTTTTCCTGTCAAGAAAAAGTATAGCAATAATACTCAGGGTAGCAGGTACCGAGATTGGGACCCACGCATAAGAAACTATCACATTCAGAGACAAATGAGCTTTGATACTGTTTTCTCAAAAGGATATTCACCGAACTGCTCTGTTTTGGTCCTGCCACACTAAAGTTTAAAGTCCCTTCTACAGTGCTAGATCTGATGACTCCTTGTTTCCATCTGCCAACATGGGATATTGTGAAACACAGTCTTCAACATTACTCTTCACAGAGCAAAGACCACACAATCTCACAGCACTCCAGTTATTAGACTAGGATTCACTACCTATAGAAAAAAAAAAAAAAAAAAGGAAAAGATAAGAAAACCCAAGAGGGATAGTTCACTTCTGCAGGGCAAATGATAGCTACAGCAAACAGCCTTACAGTCTCTATAAGGATACCATAGCTCTACACCTTCTACATTAGGGTAAGTATATAAATCTAGATAAAACACCTACATGCTTTCCCTTGTCTTGGTTTCCTCAGCAGTTTGAAACACTTCTTTGATCTCAGATTAGAGTCCCCTACGGTGTTTTTGATCTCTGCCCCTGTAGCTCATGATTCTTGATCTGATCCCGTCTCACTTGTGTATCCAGTTTTCTGCTTCTGGTACTTTCCTTTTCTTTCTCTTAAATGTACCTTGGTCAGTGAAACACTACTCCACACTATGTTCATCAGCTTCCAAAACTAAGAGCTGTTTCTTGGTTGATCTTACAAACTGGTGATCATCTCCAAAAGTCAAGAGGATTATGCAGGCAGGGGCTTTCTTCTGAAGATGTTCACCATCCGTCCAACAGTGAAGAGGAAAAGAGAACACAAATAGACCCCAGTCAATTTGGGTACATCTTAGGAGCCTTCTGTACATTATTATAGAGTGATTACTTAGACAGTCATGAGCAGACATTCAAATTTTAAAACTCTCAAATTTGGGTGATTTGGAATAGTTCAGTTTCTTGATGAGAAGCCGCACATTTATAAGAAAAGTAAATATGTATTATGGTATTTTTAGACAAGAGTGGATTTCTATCAAAACCCACTTTCAATAAAATGCTATAATAATGGAAGGATTCATTATATGGACTTTGTTTGAAAGAATTTTAAACATATTTTTTAAGATATAGACAAGCATATAGTTTTAAGGAACTAGATAATCTTTGGTGTAAAGCAAGGTAACATAACTTTTTGATAAAGTTTGTGGAGCAATTATAAGGAAAATAGGGAAAACTGAGTAACAAATAGTCAAAGTAATATATGCACAGTACTGTGGCTAGGAAACCTGATAAAATGTAACGTTTATTAATTAATAATTAGGATCAAAATTTTGAAGAGCATTCAAAATAAGAATGGTAAGCGTATTCCTGATGCTGTAAAATATGGCGAATTGACAATGACATTTATGGAAGAATTTAAAGGATGAAAGTAGTAAGTTTTGAAAATGATGCTAATAGTATTTTGATTGGATTCATATAAGGCCGAGAGGCAACTGCAATAATAGTGCGTAAGAATCAGAGTAAGAGTCAGGTGGTTACGCAGGTAAATTTAAATGTTGGAAATAAAATACTGAAATGTTACATTTTCTATAAAGTATTTACAACTAGTTCTATAACAAAGAAAAAATACCTTAACTAAAGATATGCGTGAATCACAGAACAGTAGTATTGCCAACAACTACAGAGAAAAATAAATTAAAAGAAACATAACATCTAGTTTTGTTTATCTTACTTTAAAATTGAGCATGCAAACATTAATCAAAAGAAGAAATCAGCATTATCACTGATAGAACAGAGATCACAGAACAAAAAAGAGGAATTTAAGGGTGTGTCCATAGCGAACTAGAAAGGGGAAATGAGGAGAGAAAATCTGCCATATTTAAAAATACTGAAAATTTTCATTTCTAGTTTATCTGGTTTTTTTTAAAATCCGGATAAACTACTTTGTTTAAAAAATTTTTTTCTCCTATTCCCCCCAAATCCTTAAAGCAGTTTAGTGATGCTTTTAGTGATTCTTCCCTAGATGAGGTCAGTTTTGAAATGAAAAGCATGATTTAGGACAGATATATAAGTTCTCCACTTTCCTATCCTATTTCTGTTTTCTCTTGCTATGCATTAGACTTAGGTACCACCCATTTTTTCTTATCAGGTCAAAATGGGTACAATACACCCTTATTGTGGTAAGCTAGATCTAGTTAACATGTGAACTGGTATAATTGCCACAGTAATCAAGAAAATGCTTGATGAATTTCTTGATACTGTAGTAGAAATAATTCCCTTCCAAGTTACCTTTGGCATGTCACACTATACTTATATAAGACTTTTTAAAAAAAAGTTATGCAAGAATTTTATCCTTTCTGTTTGTTTACATAAATACATTTCAAAAAGCCAATTAAAGATATTGCCTACATAGGTGCAATACCTTCTTTAATAAATTTTCAAAAGGTATCCACTATCTTTCAAGGTTTTTGTTTGTATTCTCTTCACAGATGTTTAAACTCATATTTATGCCAGCTGATGGCTGCAGTTGTCAGCAGCAGGCATTCCCATACTACGGCTGAGGATAAGATATCTATTGGAGTAGAGAGAATAAGAATTATTAGTGGCAGAGCAGAAAATAACTTAAAGGCAGAGGTTTGAAAAATGCTTTCCAAAGCATTGGCAGACGTGTCAAATGGTATCTAAGGCCAAACAAGAGCAGAGAAGAGGCATTGCTGGATAGGAATGTAATGACGGTGCTTGTAGTATGCGTGGGAATGCAGACACAGTACTATTGGCTAAGAGAAATATTTTAATGTCCTTTGATCAAAATGAAAGAGAAAAAGAGTTAAATAAATTTTGAATTTAAAATACTAATAAAGCTAAAGTGTAATGAACATGTGGGGTGAGAATTCCCTGTGTTACAAAATGGATTACCTTGTTATCCATAATCATAGGCAATGTACATTACTTTGCCAGCCTGCACTCTTAATTTGGTTGAAACAGTCTGAGATTTTGCATTTATGCCCTGGAGAGCTAATTTTCTCTCCAGGATGCCCCAAAAGTTTTGGCAGTTGCTAGTGCTTTTCCTGCCCCTTCAGGAAATGAATGAGTTGATGAGGACTGATAAGAGGAACTATTTGCTGTTCCCTTGAAGACTGGCTGAGCTGAAAGCTAGTTGTTTTCCTGGATGGGACAGGAAGATGAACCATCATCTTATGGTATCAGTGCCTTTCCCACAGCTGTCTCATTAGACCTCAGCAGTTCAATCTTTTTGGAAAAGTTTTCATCTGCCTTTCTGACTTCTCATCGAGGCCAGAACTAGCATGCATCTTTTAGATTGGCAAAATGTCCCCAGATGCAACAATCATTTACCTTTTAAAATCAGTTTCAGAAAATTATGTCTTCTACATTATGTTATCTAATTAAATGCCTAAATGCTAAGCTATAAGTCAAGTGAATCTACATTAGAGGTTATAATTTTAGAGATATAAATTCTACAGCAGACAAGACTGGAAAGAATATCTCCTGGACACTAATTAATGAAAATATTGAGATGAAAGCAACCTTAGTGAATAACTTAATGCTACATAAAAGCACAATCGTGAACAAATACCAATGACCCTTTTGAAATAAAGATTCACTTAATATCCTGAATCTATAGTACATAAGTCCGTTAAAAGGGAAAAAAGCCTGAAGGAAACCGCTTAGTAACAACAGAAGGATGTAAGATACTCTAGTTTGAAATATCACAAATCAAAAGAAGTTAATTATGCAGACAGATGAAGCATATAAATTGAGTGCTCCAGGTGCCTAAATAGAACATATTTTTCAAAAATCCCATTAATTTACACAACTCTGATTTCAAGGGGAATAGCTGTTTATTAGTTCCACAATAATGAAGCACTGCAAGATAGCAGAACACATTTTAAATTCATAAATAGAAATTAAAATGCTTCTGTTTACCAGAAGCACCTTACCTGAGCAACAGGAGGTTGATGAGCAGATCTTGCTCTCACACTTTCTTTTGAATTGATTTTGAGTTTTAGATGGGAATAAGGAGAAAGTTGCTTTGTTTCTCTTTTCTGTTTTACACAAAAGTTGTGGTCTTAGATTATTTCATACAGACTCAAGAAAACTTTAATTGTTCTCCCATTTTATCAAAAACATTTTTCATACTATATATCCTCTTAAAATTCATGTAAGTGTAGTAGCCACCATATTGCTTGCGAACAAATGCATTTGAAAACTTTCCTGAAATTAGAAAATTAAAGACATGAGCAGACAAACAAGTTATTCCAAGGTACACCAATGTTTGAGCCTTTGCCACATCAGTTTCTCTTTAGGAACTACCCATATGCAATGTTCTTACCCTGAGGCACAAACTGGTAAATGCTAGGGAGATTTTTCCGAAGGATATGCTCTCTCATGTTTCCACAGAGTGAGAAAATGCAGACTGTTTCTGTGGAAAGGCCTTGTTGTAAATTAGTACATAACTTCACTTGGGAAAAAAAAAAATCCCATTCATATTCTTAAAGTATCAAATACACTTTTCACAGCAAAGAAGAAAGTTAATGTAGACAAACACAGTTGCAGATGAAGTCATGTCTGTCTTCTAAGAGAATAACTTGACCATTGTGTCATATGGCAATAATTGACAGACAAAGAAAACTGCAGTGATCAACAATAAATATTTGAGATCATTACACATTTCCTACAGAAATATTTACTTTACTTACTAAAATTAACTAAATGAGATAATTTTATTATATCAATGAGTTCTACAGATTGCAGAACTCCAGGTATCATAACTGGCATTTATCCAGAGTATAATTGATAATGGCATTCAGTTTTGGCAATAAAAACTCCAAGAGCTGGAAAGATATATTACACTATTTTTAAAAACATGACCCTTATTCTTAGAAAATAAATCACTTCATGTTTCAGCCATAGATATAGAATGAAACAGTCTCTTCCATATGAGGGAAGTCTTATCAAGGCATTGCTTGATCTCATTTTTAATAATGTGAACAGACTGAGCTTCTCAGTATAGGGCAGTATTCTGATATTAGAATATTTTTTTTTTGTGTATTGCTGCTGTGATTTTAACAGTATTTTAAAATTATTTTTTTTCAAATGTATAACAATACTGAATAGGGTACCCTACTATGGAGCACAACTATGCTGTAAACATAATTTCTTCTTCAACTCATTACTGCTTTATTTATACAGTCTTTACTTCTAGATATAGGCTGGCAACTCATTCCAGAATGTCTGTCCACCCTCTTTTGCATACAGCAAGAGAATTTGGAGGAGAATTGAGAAGAAGAAGAATTAGTTGAATATTTGGAAATTTCGAAGAAACAAACCATGGGTGTGTGACTGGCCAAAAAGAACAGAAGTACTTCTTAAAAATTTGAGCAACTGTGCAATGGAGGCTGGCAACATAAACTGATCTGAGTGAAGAACCAAATTTCAGAACAAAATGAGACATGACTGACAAAGTGAGGGTACCACCTGCAGAGCTTTGGGTAGCATTTGGGCCGCCTTCTACATCATGTTGATAACCAGCTATCAATATGATATAGAAGGAGAAAACTATAAAATGTGCAGAGACGAAATATAAATATGACCCAAGTGGCTAGGAAAATATTCTTTATGTGTGTTTAGAGCAAAAAAAAAAAGAATTCCACAAAGACTTAACTGGGAAAAGATGGGAAGATAGAAAGACATTTTCAGTGGAATGCATCAGTAGCATCAATAGGCTGTGCAAAAGAGCGTTGTTGGCCTATGTCCAGTTTCCCATTCCACAGATGAAAAGTGTCAGAACCTCAACTTTCTTTAAGCAGCACTTTCATGGTTTCACAGGAAAAGGTCAGCTGGGTAGATATGGAGCAGGTTCTATGACTCTCTGATAAGGATGATGGATTAGACAAAGTTGTGGAACATTAATAAGTTCAAACTACTTGTATCATCATACATACTATCTTCTCTTCAAAGTTATTAAGCCTTTCATCTACAAGATTATAAAGCTTTCCAACACACTTAATATCCAGTCAAAGGTGAAAAAGAAGTTTTATCCTGAATAATAAAAATAAAATTAGACATCCTGCAAAGTAATTGCTCCCTTCCCATTTGGCCTCCCACCTCATAGAGAGTATGTTATTGCCCAGAAGGTGGATTTGTGTGTTTAACTCATTATTTTTACGACAAAGACTGATGGTGGACCCTTTATTGCTTAGATTATTATGTATTCAAAGACTTACACTGTTGATTAAGTTGAAATAGGTAAGTCAACTATGCAAATTATACTTTTCAAATACCAAAGATATTTTCACTTTATTTTTTTTAAAAAATACTTTTGATCTGATGCATTAAAAATCACACTAAACACAGCAAGTTGAGACATACTGTAGACCTTATGTAGCTAAATCTACAGCAGTCTCTAGGCTCAATTTAACGTATTTCCACCATAGTAGAATTTTCCATATTATACTTACTTGCTATAATACAAATTAACTACCTTTTCATGGTGCGTTAATTATTAGCACAGGTAGATTTGTTTAAAAGATCACATTGGCAGTCTTCTAGAAGTCATTGCTTAATACTGTTTTACATTTAATTGTGTAGTGATTTCTGTAACCTATTTACTTTTTAAATCTATATTTAATTATACTGCCTTCATGAGTTCAGGTCAGTCTAGAGCCTCTGTAGGTATGAGATTATCTCAGATATAAACTTGACAATGCACTTAGATTTCCATTGCAACTATACAGAAATATAATTTTCTACAGGGATGAGAGTCTGGCAATCACTAATGCATTTTAAAATTGACTAGGTCATTTTTTCTCTCCATCTAAAAGCATTGGAATACAGGGCTAAGCATTTAGTGAGAGGAAACCATTAAAATAAATGGGAAATCTTATTTTATAAAAATAATAAGGATGTCCTTTCCAGATTCTTACTGCTATTAGTTTCATTTCATTCTAAGACAAAGCCTTTAATAAATTATTTAACTATTAACCTTAGCATTTTGTTTTCTTGGCATGGTTGGGTTTTTTTAGGTCTTTAAATACATGCATGCAACTGTCCTAGTATAAAAGGAGAGACCAAAAAAATCAACCAAAACTTGCACCAGAGACTTTTAGAATTTTTTTTATGTGGGGGAAAAGTTCTTATCTGTGGCATTTGAATAAAAAGAGAGGCAGCTGAACCAGTGTTTGTCTTTTAAACAATAGAAAATATTTCCTGTTTCCTTTTAAAAATCAAATTATCAACAGACAGAAAATGTAATTCAATGCACATCTGCTGTTCTTCTCTTAGATCAAATTGTTTAAATAGAGAAAGTTATTCCATATGAGGCAAAACAGGGGGAGCGGGTGCTGATCCAGTAAGAATGGCTTTTCAAGAAAAATAAATTTCAAGATGGGCAACACTTCTTGTGCCATTGTCCTCTCTTTGTCACCTTTGATAAGAGAGTCGATTATATGAAGGACTCAACCATATACCAAATTTGGGTTGGATTTAGTTTGAAAGCATAGGCTTGGACTCTGAGTTTCAGAAATTCTTTGCTTAAGAACAAGTATAATGTTCTCAGTAGTAACTAGAAACTCATTGAATAAATTTTAAAACAAATATATGGGAATTTTACTTTATGTATTGTTCACAAGTATGAAAAAACCTAATGTTATAGGCCTTTTTGTGCCTTCTTTTTACAGTAGCTTACAATGGAGATATTTACATTGCTGACCTTAAATACCTAATCCGGATACTTAGGCTAATTTAGAGGCTAATTTCCCTGGGCTATCTGTCCAGCAAACCAAAAGAATTTGTGTGAAAACCTTAGCTTAAAGATCCCTAACTTAATCCAGTCATGAAAGGGTCAGATAGTGCAGTCGCTGCTTTAGGGAGAGTGCTGAAGTCCAGACATCCCATGGAAGATGAAGAGAATGGCACCCCAGGTCAATATCATCACTCTGCAGTGCCCAGTGTGACATGAGAAAGCAGCCCCATGTATTATGTTTCAAGTTCATTCTGTCTCTGCGTCTCAGTGTTTGTATTTGGAGTGTTCTCATTTAGACTGTTCCCAGCAGAAGAACCATCTACTTTTGATTGTGATAATATTCGTTGGCAGAGCAGTAGACAACACATTAGTTCAGTGCATTAATATTTATATTTGAGGGTCTTTTTGTACATCTTTGTGAACACTGTTCAAACTTGCCTCCAAAAAATATTTTCAATTTAAATCCAGTTCTTTCTTAGAATATAAATACTTCTCTTTCTACAGTGTTCTTAAGCTACATAAATACAAGACCTTTTTCACCTCTGACATTTCTTGTTTTAATACGTTTTTCATCATTATGAAGAAAATTTAATATGGCTTACCATGTGCTAGCTGCTAGCTATAGGCTGAGAAATGTCCTCATGTCCCACATAGACATATTATAAAAATAATTATGTAAGGGAGAACCTTGCAGGCTGTAGACCTGAAACTCACAGTGTTCATAACTGAACCTTCCAGCTGAAAGCTAGCTCTGTCTTCAATACCACGAATGAGGCCCCAATCTTCCTTTACTTTATTTCTGTCCAATTCACAAAACTATATTTCCGATTTTAATTATTGGCTTTTCCTCCTCAAATAAGCAAGAATTAGTTAAAAATTAAAGCAGGGTTGCTGCAGGTCAGGATAGAGACTGTTGTATTAAACAAGGGAGATGAAGCTTTAGGTATACCTATTCATATCATACTTCCATGAAACTTATGTTACAAGTTTTCCAGTTCTTCAGCTATCAAAACCAAAGAAGTTGAAAAAATGCTTTTTCAAGTAAAAACGCCTTTTATGTGATCCTTACTCTAGATATTACACACAGAGGCTAATAAATGTTGTTGTGTTTTAATATTTTCTTCTTGGATAAGTGTTAGATATATGATAACAGTAATAGTCTAGCATCAAAAGTATATGCTAAATAAACACAGAGTTAATTTTCAAACACATAAAAATACTTGCAGTGTTTTGTTCCTCATTAGTTATTTCATCTTCTTCATTTTAGCTAATTGTAGATGTCCAGAGGCTTATACAGGCTTATTGACTTCTTTATCAAAGGTTCTGCAAGAACTTGTTGAAAAGGGTGTTGGTATTATGTACTTTAAAGCTTTTTCTCATTTAATAAACCTGAACATGACAGCCAGCTTTGGTTATGCAAACAAAACTCAGAGCTTTGTTTCATAATATTTTCCTCTGGTTATTATTGATAGCAAATAGTGACTGCTTCTCAACTTCTCTACTCTTTATTTTCTTATGCATTTCAATATTAAATGATTCTATTACCTTTTGCCTGTCTTCTTTTGCCTGTTTTCCTTTGCTATCACAAAAGGACTTGGTCTTTCTGAAAGGAATCCCTGTTCTCAAATGCTCCCTGCTAATATTTTTTGGTGCTGTGTAATTAAAATAATGCTAAAATAAAGACCAAACCAATGCTTTTTCTTGCATACATTGTATTTAGAATAGGACAACAGATACCAAAGAAACAAGAGCAAGGAATCTTGAAGTATTTTGTTCAGTTCACTGTCCCAAGGCCCAATCAACCACCCTTAAGAACATTCTTGAAGTATATTCTCCTAACCTATTTTTGAATTGTCAATGACATAAATTTCACCTTTGCTAACAAAAAGTCCCATTGTTTGGGTTTCTCTAACAATTAACACATATTCCTGCTTCCTGACTCGCTGCTCTTTAAGTCTTTTGTATTGCCAGCTGGTCTTTGGGATTGAGTAAGGTCTATGATCTGCTTGCAGTAGAAGAGCGGATGAAGTAGGGAACGTTTGCTCATTTAGGAAGCCAAAGACATAAATCCCAAACAGCTGCATGTGCAACATCACTTACACTGGGGCAGCCTGCAATAACACACCTGCCCCTTTTACTGACAATTTTTTAAAAATAATAATTTGTCCTCTACCCATCCATTCCGCAGTAAGACCAGCGACATGAAAAAGGACTGAGGACACCAGGGATGTGTCTTCCTCACCACTTGCAGACTGAGATGACCAGAGGCCTAGATGGGACCCTTCCCTTCTTCTGTTCTCCTCAAGAATGGGTTCAGGTTAAATAGGACAGTGTACATATACAGGACTATTGCAAAACTAGTTTTGGTGTGTGCACTGCAGTAAATACTCTTGTACTAGGGCAAAAAGATATTAGAAGCTGAAAAAAAGCTGATGGCATGTAACCTTTGCTTCAGGGACACCCAGTAAATGAGTCATTGAACAGGTCTGGCAGCCAGGAGACGAAAAGCAGCAACATCCTGGCAGAGGGAGAAAGCTTCAGGAACACCTCACTCCTCTCAGCTTCTCCCCACCACTCCCTTCTTGCCGACAGCTCCAAAAGGGAAATTCAGGCCTGGCCTGGGAGGAGCTGGTGCACAGGGACCACCTGGCTCTTCCTTCTTGCAACTAAACATGCCCCAGCCACTGCTCATCAAGTGCAGGCCATGCTGTCCACACAAGGGGGACGCTATCAAAGTGTGCTTGGGCAGCTCTCTTCATCTTGTCAATAGCCATCTACATCAGGTGGCAATTTCTGATGGCACTGGATGTAACCACACTGTGTATTCTCTAAAAGAGCAATCTTGGCAGAATTGCTAATTACTGTGATAGTGTTACACCATGGTGTTTGTAGCCCTAGTCCTTCCTTAGCATGGTCCTCGTACGTGTCTGTCTCTCCCTCTTGTCACAATAGCAAGTGGCTGACTGACTGGCATGTGACCTCTTCCTTTATCTCCTTTCCCTTACCAGGAGATGTTTGCTCATAGTTCTGGTCATGCTCTGGGAGTTTTCCTACTCCATGACAGTCTATGTCAGGATTCAGGACAGGGACAATGGGTATAAAGAGCACTTCCAGCCACGCTCTGGACTAAAAACATGCCAAGGACTTTTCTAATTTCACAGAGAAGGAGAAAGTGTCCCAGTGTCTCAGAGTGCTCCTTGGACTGCTCAGTTTACTAATACTGTTATAGGATGATTTTCTAGTAAGTACCAGTTCCACAGCAAACATCTTCAAGTTATACATTAACACCAAGTCTTAGGTTTGCTACACACAGAAACACAAACCCCTTATTAATTTGGGGATGTGTAGTAGAATTTCTGAGCATGAGTATGCTCATTTTTCTCCTTGTTGATCAATATCCATACAGTTTCAACAATCTGTTTTCTCAATATATACAAGCTTAAGAAGTTGGACCATGTGAATCTCATGATGTTCAACAAGGCCAACTGCAAAGTTCTGCACCTGGGTCATGGCAACCCCCAATATCAATACAGGCTGTGGGAAGAAGGGATTGAGAGCAGTTTTACAGAGAAAGACTTGGGGGAACTGGTGGATGAAAATTGGACATCAGAAGCAAGGTGTGCTAGCAGCCCAGAAAGCCGACTGTATCCTGGGCTGCATCAAAAGAATTGTGGCCAGCAGGTCAAGGGAGATGCTTATGCCCCTCTACTCCTCTTTGGTGAGACTCCACCAGGAGTGCTGCATCCAGCTCTGGAGTCCTCAGTGCAAGCAGGACATGGACCTTGGAGCAAGTCTAGAGAAGGGCCATGAAGATGATCAGAGGGCTGGAGCCTGAAGAAAAGCTGAGATACTTGGGGTTGTTCACCTTGGAAAAGAGAAGGCTCCTGGGAGGCCTTATAGTGGCCTTTCACTAGTTAAAGGGGGTCTACAGAAAAGATGGCGACAAACTTTTTTTATCAGGGTCTGTTGCAATAGGACAAAGGATAATGTTTTTAAACTAAAAGAGAGTAGATTCAAACTAGATATAAGGAAGAATTTTTTAACAGCAAGGATAGTGAAACACTGGAATAGATTTCCCAGAAAGGTGGTAGATGCCCCATCCCTGGAAATATTCAATGTCAAGTTGGATTGGGCTCTGAGCAGCTTGATCTAGTTGAAGACATCTCATCTTGTTGCAGGGGAGTTGGACTATATGACCTTTAAAGGTCCTTTCCAACCCAAACCATTCTGTGATTCTATATTCTTAGAGAAAATTGTTCAGAAGCAACACACCTCCCCTCTGTTTCCTTATAAAGAGTTCTTAAACAAGCTCATATTTATATTATCATAGTCACATGAAATGTTCCAAATGTCTTTCTTCCTGGACAATTAAATAATAAAAAGACTAATATATCAAGATCTCTGAATCCTCTTGTTTTCTGCCTATGCTGCTTAAACACTGGGGATATTTCAGATTATCAAACCATTTTCCTATTTGTGTCTTCTATGGCCTTATTATGAGTATTCACAGCTCCCCTACTTCTTAGACCTGCTTACACATTTGCCTAGTTAATATTGATTGGTATTTGGAAACTACTTATTATTTATTATTATTTTTATTGGAAACCACTAATCTTAGTTTAAAGCCATCCTTGCAAATTCAGATAATCTGTGATCAAAAGTGTTCTTCCTCTTCTTCATGGCATGACCTTTGTCACTGCTCCCTTTCTTAGTTTACTCTTGATCGAGAAAACTGAAACCTTTCCCAGTACCATAATCTAAGAGGTTATACGTTCGTGCTCTAAGTTGTGCTTGCCTGCTCCGGGGGCTTTTTCATATGTCACCAGAAATGTGACAGTAAATGGTGACTAGTGCCCAGTCCCTCCCTGTCAAGAAGGTGGTTCACCTTCTGAGGTTGTGCAGCAATGGTTGGTTATTTCAGCCATTTATCCTTGCTACTGCTTTGTCATCATTTACACTTTGTTGATTATATCACATACTCTTGAATGCTTTTCAATCTAACTTATGTGATTGGTATTTTTACCCCTGCTTCCTGAGAGATTGAGTAGGAGGCAAGATATTCTATTTCCAGATTTCATTGATAGAAACCTTTTGTTGTAGTACCCAAAAGCAGACAGAAGACCAGAACTGGGAATAGATGGGAAGAAAGGAGGAAGGAGCACTCAGGATCTGTGTGGATGCAAGTATTCATGCTAAGAAAATCTTTGTCATCGTTGACTGTGATGCTTAATATGTGGTTTGGCTTTTTTTCATCTTTGCAGACTTTTCTTTACACTCTTTCTCAAAGCTGCCTTGTTGCTCATAGTTTATCTCCCACTTAATTTTTAGGCTCTTTTTTGCTGAATCTTTTTTGCTTGCATCAAGATTTGTCCCTTTTCTTAGGTATCACTAGTAACCAAAATGAGTGATGACAGGACAGTTGTTCTCAGTCTCCCTGTGACACCCACTCAAGCAGCAGGCTAGACATTGCCAATTACCCACACTCTTCAATATCTTTTTGTCCTCAAACATTTTTGCAGCACGAGTTACAATCACAAGGAAATTTTAGGAATGTTAATACATTCCTAAAGTTTTTCATTCCCTCAGTAAAGAATTGTTTTCTGCCTCACCAAAATTCCAGAAATCCTTACTTCTGGAAGGATAGTTGACAAGTAGCAGAGGTAAAAAAAGACATTTTACAAATGTATATTATGTCATAATGTGTAGGCATAGCAGGCAGAAGGGTGAAATAAATTTCACAGGAATGCTTGCATCTATAATTTCATAACTTTCGAGCACTGCCTTTGTCACCCTAGCTATTCTTAAAACAAAATTTTAATCAAAATTTTTAGACCAACTGAAAGTGCTGCTCTCTATCAAAAAAGTCTTGTGCTTTTACTGTACATTGGTTTCCATTACTTGGAGAAGACAGGTTTTATTTCTGCTTGAATGCAGAGAGATTTGCTCAAATCTTCATATCTGAACTTGTTTACTCAAACAAGCATCCTTTTTGAATTTTCTGACACCT
>BJBW01001053.1:349273-363250 GCA_004320125.1 Scolopax mira | reverse complement strand
TTCTCAGCATCAAAGGTTTATTCCTCTTTACTAATCTAGTGTCAAAGTCATTCAGTCTACCTTAAGACATCTCCTGCTCTTCCAGAAATGCAACATTTCATTATAGATGTGTTTCTGTTTCCTGCAGTTCCTGTTAAAAAATAATTTTTAAAAAGTATTATTTTAAATCCATTTAACTTATTACAACACTCAAGTATTCTTTAAAGGATCTGTCAACATTTTCCTTAAGACTCCTCATAATATCTTTAAGCAAGAGGACAAGTCAGAAGTGATTAAAGGGCATTCATATCAACTTGTTATGTACATGTAAAGGCAACATATAAAAATATAAACTCGTGCATCTATTAATTTATCTATATTATCTAGTTTTTGTGTATTACATCCTTCTCAATCTTTTGAGCTCCCTGCAAATAACATTTACTGGAATATCAGCAACATACAAAAGCTAAAATACAAGTAACAGGTTATACTTATACTTACTTAGGAATTCTGACACATTTGAGAATAATATATGAATAAAAAAACCTGAGTAAGGGTAGAAACATGGACAAAGTATATCAAGAAAGAGACTGTTAGATTTTATGACACCGAATATCATCTTATATTACTATCAAACTTGATTACATAAATGCCAATCATTCCAGCTTTATTAGAACTACTAGAATCTGATCCAAATGCAAATAACTACAATAAATTTTGGAGAATAAAATATAGGGACAAAATACTTGTCAAGATGTTCTGTATGTCTGAAAGACACCATGTTGAACAAATTAAATGTGAGAGATTTGGCAGCAAAAATGCTAGCACCATTTAGGTTTCCCACAGAGAAGAATCAAGTCACTCTACAGGGAAGTAAAAGTTATTTTCTCCACTACTGTGGTGACACTATATATGGAATAAAATGTATGTCAGAAAAATAAAAACTTGGACAAACTGGAAAGTGTTCAGAGAACCATAGATGTTTAAAGTTGTTAAAGGAGGAAGACTTCCAAGAAGAAATTAATGGAGCTTTTTTTTATTTATTAAGATATCGTTAGAGAAAAATATTTTTATTCATGGTTATTATTTATGTCCAAATGCTTGGAAAATACACTTTGTCTAGTACAAATGTGTGCTGTTTATTTGAGAACAGAGTAGCTATGTTGATTTATATTAGTGGATGATAAGTCATGAAGAGCAGAAACAATATTTAAGTTCATATGAGGCTGTAAGAGAATTTTAGTACAGTATAATGAAAAAACCTGTAAAGAACTATTTCACTTTAGAGCAGACTCCCAAAATAACTAGAACAATGGAGGCTACTATAACTAAGAAAGTGAAAAGTGTTATAAACTGTAATTCCTAATGGCACAGATGAAGACCATCATCAATGTGACTATGTTTTTTTCTTTTCCTATTTCAGACTTGTGGGATCAAATGAAAAGACAGAATTAGAAAATTTTAAGGCTGTGATGTGTTTTTCTTACTTTTATACACATTTTTAGATGGCAATAAACGCCACGGATTTGTGGTCTCTGGAATTATTACTCTGACATGTATACAAACAATAACAGATGATCGTGCTTAGGAAACCACAATTAAAATATTTTAAAACCTCACTAGACAGCATTGTCTGGTACCCGTGAGAGGTGTTCTGCAGTGGTACTGCTGCTTGCAACAACCTGAATTCTGAGACGTCCAAAAAGGGGGGCACTCTCCCCTTGTGACAGTCACGTCTTTTTGTCATTTATATTTTGTTGCATATCTATTATGTTCTTTTTGATACACTGCCATTTCAGCTGTCAGACTCACAGGTTTGGAAGACATTCTCTCTTTCACTCCCTTTCACTTTCCCATTTTCTTCCCTCTCTGCCTTTGCGAAATATAACTGTTCCTTACAAAATGGAACAGACACAACAGGAGAGACTGAGAGGGTACCTCCACACTGCCATGTGAGCACAGTCTTCCAGCTCACATTTGAGTTCAAATTCTCCCATTGTGCACACTCTTTATGCATTGAATCAAATCTTGAGCTCAAGGCAAGTGCTTGAGTTAACTGGCTCAGCGGTGCGGACAGACTTTGTTGAGAGTGCTCTACAGAGATTGGGTCATAGGAAGATTTGGGAATTAAATCTGGGTGCCCCATATCTTGGAAGAAAATTTGGACTACTCTGCCCTTGAGAAAGATGAGCAAGTGTGCAGGGTAAATTCAAGAGGTACAGTCTGGGAACGCACAGAAAGCTGGGCTCTGTAAGGAAGAAGTACAGAGCAATGCTTTGACAGATGATCTCAGGTGAACACAGCAAACAGCTGCACAGTCCTGTCAAGACTGTGGCAATTCTAAAGGAGTGACGCCCAGGAAAGTCGTACAGGGGGAAATGTGAGCTCACACAGTTTTTCAATAACTGAACTTTTAAACAGCAGGTGTTGCTCATTATGTGTCTACTGGGAGAGTACTTGGGAAAGTACCCATTTTTGTGAACTTCTAGGGGAGTAGAAAAAGGAAAGCTGGAAGCAGGATCTATGGACTGTTGTAAGCCTGGCATGAGAAAGGTTGAGATCTACAGGTGGAGGAGTGTGGCACAGAGACCACAGAGATGGGAAGGCTCGAGAGCCTGGAAATAAGAGAGACAACTCTCTCAAAGTAGGGGGGGACAAGGCAAGATATGGTGGTGACTAGGAAGGTCGTCTGAGGAACTGAAGAAGGGTTGATGAGGAATTCCAAATTCAGAAAGACTGTAAGCAGAACGCTATTGTAAGGAAGAGATATTTAGATGAGATAAAGCCAGAAAAAAATGAAATAGAGTTGTCTGTGCCAATGGGACCAGGGAGAGAAATCAGGGGTGGGAAAGAGATGGGAATGGTCCTGGCTTCAAGTTAGAGAACATAAAAAAGAAGAAAATAGGTCATGCTTTGAATGAATGGACAGAAACATGTGTATTCACAAGAGACATCTTTTATGAAAGCCTCCAGTGGAGCTGGCACAGCCTGAGTCTCACGCAACTTGATTCTGGTAATATTTAGAAATAGAATTTTTAGGTTTAATCTTGAAAGTTTCTCATTATCAGAATTTCTAAAAGTCACTAACAAAACAGATGTATAAATTCTCTGTTTGTTATTAATAAATGACTGTATCATGAAGTCCTTATTAAAAATCTATTTAATATGTTTATACAAACCCCATAAAAACAGAATGTTGCACAATCTGCTTTGCTATACTCTTGGCCAGAGTTAAATAAAATCCCATAATGAAGTGATTCAGTTCTGGCAACACAGCTCTGGTGACTATACAGTAAATTCTAGTACACAACTTAAAGGTTTAAGTTTTACGACAAAATTCATGGCACTATGTGAGCAGCATGATAACAGAGGTAGAATCAACATTGTTTTAATCTGTAAGGTGACCAAAGGAGAGATTCACAGGGTCCTAAGTACTTTTACATTTTTCTTTCTCTGAAGTCATTTCCAGGGAGGAAAAGGCAAGGATGATTATATTATTCTTCACACTACTAATAGGTGTAACTTCCTTCTCCTCTGATATCTGGAGGTTATATATAATATTTTTGTCATTCCTGTCTTAGGAGGAAGGAACTGAAGTAATTCCCTACACTGACAACATCAGGAATCTTAGTCTACCCTCTCCAAAAGAAAGTTAAGGACAGAAGTTGTTAAATTTCACTTCAGACATCTGTACATATCTGAAAGGAAAGACCTATTTTATTCCTATCTAAATCTATTTAAAAAGGTGGATCTTTGGTCTTAAAAATATGATTCTGTTCTTAAAAAATAAATTGTGGAACTGGCATTCTACTTCTAATTTTTTGTGTCATATCTGTTCAGTTTACAAATAATAAATGTTCTTGTAATCGTGCCAGCCATGCACACTCATTCTGAAATGTCACACTGTGGGCTTTCTCATGTGTATTTCAAAGATCTGGAGCAAACATTATTTGAAGTTAGTAGAAATATATTCAACAGGCCTAGACCCAGAGATTTCAATGATAAAATCTACATCTAAATCCCAGCATTTTCAGTCTAGTATATAGGTTTAAATAATCCCAGAATTTCACAGAGGAACATGAATTAATTTTTTGCCATGACGCACAAGATCATGATTAAATATGTGTGCAGGTATATCCCTTTAGTATACAAACAGAGCTCCATAAGCTGTCCAAGGGTCCAGAATAAATACAGAAAAATAGCCTGACATACAACACAGATGGCAGTGTATTGATGTGATACAGGAGCTTGCTAAGCTCCTGAACAAAAATCAGGACATACCTAGCCACAGTCACAAGATCCAGTGTAAACCACTGTGCTTTGTATGTCAGAGATCTAACCACCCTGAGTGCTGTGCCAGGTTGCTGCTGGTACTCTTTAGAGCTGTCTTGGCTGTCCTCACACAGCACTGCAGCCTGGGGTGCAATCCAATCCATAGCCCCTGTGCAGAAAAGCTTACAATCATAGCAGAACCACATGAGAAAGGCAGAGAAAATCACAAAATGTTAATATATTAGGTTATTTTATCTTTCAGTCTCCATCACTGAATCTACATACCAGATACTTAATTCGCACAGCAACAGTTATACAAACATATAAAAAAATTGGCTTTGACATCATTAAAATAAACAATAGTTCCTAATATGCAGAGGTCACATGGAGTAATTGTGCTGTTTTTACAGTCTAATTTTAATTACAAATCTCTCTAACACCAGTCTCCAGGACTCTGTATTTCTGTGACTTATACAAAATAATAAAATATATGATTACCAATATCTTAAAAATGGTTATATAAAACAACATAACTAATGTAAATGTAATTCTACAGTACCAGTAGGAAATCCAGAACTGACTTTAAGCTTAAGCAGAAAAAAAAAACCAAACACCATGAAGATCAGTTTGTATTTCCACATCTCGTTAGTTATGCTCACAGCACCATTCATTGTTAATTAAATTTTCAGTGCTCTCTATCCCTCTCTGTCTATGATGATAGGCATCACAGATAGAGATGGATATCAAGCTGTGAT
Source organism: Scolopax mira (assembly GCA_004320125.1). NCBI lineage: Eukaryota > Metazoa > Chordata > Aves > Charadriiformes > Scolopacidae > Scolopax > Scolopax mira. The sequence goes on along the minus strand of BJBW01001053.1, from coordinate 358,244 downwards.
ATCATCAAACTAAAAACCAAGCTCAGCTCAGTAGCAAGACTGGTGATACAATTAGCTGTCTGTAAAAATGATTCTCACAAGAACCAAAATCTCCTTTTCACCCCTTTTTCACTGCCCATAATGTCAGGAGTCACACTTCTAATCTACCAGGCTCGTACTTCTCAGGTTTGCCCCAAGCTCTATGCATCAGCGCTGCAGCCCCCTTCGTCTCTAGCTGTTTCCTCAACGTCACCATGAACTTCCCAAATTCCTCCTGCCTGCCATATAAATCCCACTTGCCATGCTCTTGCTTGGGAAGTTTTGGTAAACTCTTCTTTCAAACACTGCTCTGTTCTTGGTAAGTAGCTGCAGCTGCAATATGCTCTGATCCAGTGTGGTCCAGCCACTAAAACTAGGAACATAAAAAAATTAACAAGCTTTTTTGTTGGGTTTTTTGTTGTTGCTGGTTTTTTGATTTTTCCTAAAAAGAGAAGGAATAAATTCACTAGGCAATATGTTGAAGTAAAACTCAGAGAACTGTGATAAGCAAATATGAAGATAGCAGAGATGGGAAATGAAAGATTTGATATTTACTTGCTGGCCTTCCCATCTTAACTAAAAGCATCTGTAGACCATACAATCCTGCTTTGGCTCCATTTTCTGAAGTAAGTTGTGGGATAGTCTCTGCGGGAAATAGGGAGTTAGCCTACCGTGACACACAAAAAAGACACAAGTTCCAGGCTTGGCGGCTAGATACATAACATCCTAAGCAAAAATGTGAAGATTTCATAATCATCTGAATTGCACAACTTCTGGTGGTTTTCTCAGAGCTTGCCCTTTCATTGAAAGAATATGTTTTTATTTTTTCTTTCCTAAAAATATAATATGCAGTGTAAACCACTGTAGTGCCAATCCCTTCACCCAGATTTATTTACAAATGTCTTTTGCCAACTGCAAATACAGGGAAAATAACTGGTGTCTCAGTGAATATGTCAGTTCCAGCAAGGTTGTGAGAGAATGTGGAAATTGTGAAAAATTACAGTTTTATTAAACAGGTAGGAAAAACCATAACTGAAAGCAAAGTACTTTTGAAAACTCTTGATAACTCCTCTCCCCATTTTGTAAAAAAATCTTTCTCTGTCCTTCAAAATACAATTTTTTTATCACAGTCACTCAAGCAAATATTTTTCCTGTTCATCCCAGCTACTTTCTGTTGTTTCAGGTTCTTTTCCCTTGTAGCAAATGGGTTCTGCTAATGCCCATTATCACAAGGATCTAGCTAACAGTGAAGTCAAAATTCAGCAACTTGTGCTTTTGCTGTTTTCTCCTCTGGCCTTACCACCAGTTTCCATTCTTTTCTAACTCCATGGTGATCTGAGAGCCAGCCCAGAAGAAAATTAAGCCCTTTAAAAAAAAATTTAAAAAAAAAAGGCTAAGTGAAATGTCCTTCTGTCAATGTAGCTTTTTGAACTGACTCTTTTCTTGCAGAGTCAGATGACTACAAGTCCTGACATGAGGCGTGTGGATGGAGTATGGAGCTGGAGAGGATGATTAGCAGGATCCTGGCAATGCCAGTACAGATTGGCAGATTGGCTTAAAAGTGATGTTGCAGCCTTATACTCCTGCTTGAAGTGCTCTGAATGAAACGCCTAAACCACTTTAACTTAGACTAAACACTCTATCTTTTGACCCTTTCTGGGGCTATAGAGTGTTATCTAAGTAAGGGCTCCAGCTGGACTGAAGAAGGCATGTTAAAAATGTGCAGTCATATTTTGATTAGCTCAAGAAGAAAAATTTTAGAGCAATAGGAATAGAAGAGTATTAACATACCTACATGGACTTATTTTTCTGTGTTATGCACTTGGAACATATTTTGGAGAAAGATGAAGCTGTGCAGTTTACCTTTTAAAGAAAAATAACAGAAGTTATTAATTCTGTAAGAAACATCAAGCAAAACAAGCTGATGTACTCTGTACTGTATGTTCAGTCACCAGTGAGTCACATCCCATATTAATAAAAATAGTCAGAGGTGGCCAGCACCACTAACTCATCTGTTCTCTGGTTAATTAGACACAACTGTGTAAATTGCTATTTTGGTAGATATCACAGTGCTTCCTAGAGTAAATTCAGCAGGTTATTTCACCATGTCAATTATGGGAAGTAAGAGAAGATTTAGAAAGAGAGAGTAAAGGTATATATAATCAAACCATTTGAAAAATGTTCACTCTGTTTTATGTATTTTGAACATATGTTATTAATTATATTAAAATAAAATTAGTCAGATTGAATGCAGTGAGACAAAAAGCCTTTAATTGTATTTTAAAGAATCTCATTAAGATTCCTCCAGGTAAGGTGAATCCCTAGGGTCTAAACAGCCTGTTTTATTCTGCTCTTCTGACATTTATTAGCATGTGACTCTGCCAAGACATAGGCAGGATGTGTCTGCAACAGAGTCTAACCAGATATACTAAAGCATTTTAAAAAATAATTGCCTGTATACCTCACTCATACTCTTAAATAGATAGACACTGATGCATTAGATTGTACTACACAGAATCGTTTAGCTTGTTTCCAGGCTGGAACTTAGAGGGAAGGTCAGCTCCAAAACAAAGAATTCTAGGAAAGCTTTTAGGGGAAATTATGGTCCTTAGGAAACAGATCAAAAATTTTCTGTATTTTTACCCTCTGGAGATATGCTCTTGTTCAATTCAACTCAGCTTTCTTCATCATGATTTACTGACAAAGAACAACACTGTGAAAGTGACCACAATATGCTTTTAAACATTGGCAGCAGCAACAAGAACAAAAAAAACCCTTAAAAAAGTAACTCTTAAAAAACAACTATGATTGTGGTCAACACCAAAAAGAACTACTTAAGAATAACAAAGGCAAAGATGATTATATTATTCTTGCTATTCTTGATTATATGCTAAAAGGGGTAGCTAAAAGATGATAAAAACCTGACTAAAAGAGTTAAATCTCTGCCAGCAGCACGAGCACAATTTAGAGAGTATACTGAAGGTAAAAAGGATGTGCATACTTCCTGTCATGAAAGACTTGAGAAAAGCAAAAGGAAGCCAGCACGGCTAAACAACAGGGCAAGAAAGATTAGTAAATGCATGAAGGCAACTCTGAAACTGTTGAAGTGGTGTCCAAATTTGGAAACTAGAGAGGATAAAAATCTGGCAGGTTAAATATAAAAACACAGTAAGGCAAACCAGAAGACCTCTTGAAGAAAGTCTGCAAAAAACAACAATAAATATGTTTCCAAACATCAGGCACAGGAAGTCTGTCAGAAAGTCCAAAGAGCCAGCAGATAATCAGAGGTTAAAAGAAGCACTCAGGGAAGACAGAGCCATAAAAAAGAAAAAAAAATAATCCTCTGTTTTTGTGTTCTCTGTGGATGCACATGAAAAGGCTCTCAGGCCAGAACCCTTTTTTTAATGGGAACTCATTACAGGGGCTGACTCAAATTTAAGTGTTGGTAGAAGGAGCTATGGAGGAAATACATAAAATGGATGATAACAGCGAGAATCTGATGTCATTCACCAAAAAACTCAAAGATAAAATAGTGTGATGTGAAAGTTTTGAATTAGAAATGCCTGAGCACCTGTGGACTAGAAGGTGGCAGACATGATGCCAGTTTTTAAAACGGATTCCAGGAGAGACCCAATGAGCTAGGGACTAGTCAGCTTATTGTCTGCACTGAAAAAAGTGGTGGTAGTTACAGCAGAGAACAGAATCAGCAGACATATGAACAAATACAATATACTGCAGAAGAGCTCAAGGCATTATTGGAAAGGGAGTCTTTACCTTACAAACCTCCTGGCACTCCTTGAAGAAGGCAACAAGCTTGTTCATAGGGGACATACAGCTGCTTCAGGCTAGCTGGGTTTTCAAGAAGCATCCAAAAAGATGCTTTATCTAAAGCTATAGTGGGGACTTAGAATAAGAGAATATTTACTCGTGACAGGATAAAGATAGGAAACCCTGGGTAGGATTAATTTGATCCATGGAAGAAGGTCTACATGTATGCATGTTGAGACTGTGCTGCTCAAAATTTTAGATAGTAAAGATAGACAAAATAGTAAGATGACAGTGTTTCCCGCTACTATTCAAGGGGTAGTAAAGGTAAGCAGCAGCTACTTGGTGAAGAGAAATGTAAAGTGCTGCACAAGAGAAAACAAAAATGCTACTGGACCAGTACCACACAAGATACTAGTTCAAGGATTACAGCACATGTTCCTATGCTCAGTACTGAGTAACTGTCAGAAAAACAATGTTTAAAAGTATTTAGAAGAAAACAGAGAGCATCATTATTCCACCCAACAGACTTTACCCTCTTTCTTACAATAGAGGAAGGAGGAGTCATCAAATATAACTAGTGATTGTCTGGGGTCAAAGCAAACAAGGTAACTTAGCAAGGCTGTGAAGCATTTTTGCCACAGAATTTTCAGTTAATGAAAGACAAAACGATTGAGGACTATTAGAAAAGTTATCATCCCTAACACAGACATTTAGGCACTATGACATAAATTCTTGGAAGTCTGGACAGTATTCTGGACAGTATTCTTGGAAGTAATACCGTAGGCTCTGCATTTGTTTTCCCAGGCAAGAGAAGACTTCTGACAGACCTAATAGCAGTCTTCCAATACCTAAGAAGAGGCTATTGAGATTATGCTCCTCCAACCTGAATAATTTTGTAATTCTGTGCTTCACTGAGTTTCAGCATTGCTGGAGATATAGGCTACTAGGCTATCTGGGCTTTGGTCCAAACCAGTATGCCAATTCTCATACACGGGTATGCATTAGAACACGCTGATAGAAACTCAAGCACAGTAGCAGCTTACCAGCTCTGAAAGCTGATTGACGACAAGTTATATTTGCAGTCTCAACAAATAAACCTGGCTTTCTGAGTTTTACATTCATGCCTTCAAAAAAACCAAACATATTGAAATCAAATAATTTAGATTCAAATATTATATTTGAGATCTTTAAGAGAAAAATCAGTGTCAGAAAGAAAATCATTCATAAACTGAAAGTTTATCAGTTTTTGGTAAATAATGAAGACAGCAGTTTAATTGGAAGTTTAAAAGCCAGTCACAGGACTGACATATTGCTGCCAAAAATATGACGTCATGAAAAACAACAAAGGAGAAACAGGAGAAAGTACTCTCCTGTAAATTAAGACTGCTGTATGTTGTATAGATGTACAATACGGTAGAGGCATAAAATATATTATGTGATATACAGAGAGACTAAATGTGAGAGTTTAGTGAGAAACTAAATGGAAGAATGTCAAAAAATGAAAATAAAAATGAATGTATATATTGTCAGGATATGAGACTACTACAGCTACTTTCATTTGAAAGAAGGTGTTCTTTTCCCCTAGACTCTCTAGTCAGGTATTGCAATACACTCAGGCTCACTTTTTTATCTTGGAGCTCATGAGAATTTTTAGGGAGCTACTGCTTTAGAGGAGACTAACAGATAGAAGAAGCGGTTGAGAATATAGAATCATAGAATAGCTTGGGTTGGAAGCGACCTTAAAGATCAACCCCCCTGCCATGGGCAGGGACACCTCCCACTAGACCACGTTGCTCAAAGCCTCATCCAACCTGGCCTTGAACATTTCCATGGATGGGGCATCCACAGCTTCTCTGGGCGACCTGTGGGCACCTGCACAGTAACGAATTTCTTTCCAACATCTAATCTAAATCTACCCTCTCTCAGTTTAAAACCATTACCCCTCATCCTAGCGCTACACACTTGAAAATGGACAATCATTTATATGCCAGTGATCAAAAAATACTGCAGTACAACTCTAAAAAGAGCAAGTGAGGGAAGGAATAAAAGCAACAAAATAATGACAATAAAACAGATGTAATAAAATCTAACTCAGTATGTGTGGTTTTGATCTCCTGGGAAGGTACAGGAAAGGGAAAGTAACGTAGGAAAGCAAGTACTTACTGAAAGAAACCTGATGAAACACACAATTAGTCTGAGACACAAAGAGAAGAGGAACACCTTTTGCTTCATTAGGCACAACTGAAGCAGAAATGAATCATTCAAGAGGTGGAACATGACAAAAGGTACATCGGAAAGAATTAGTATAAAGGAACAGAAAAAGTGTATGGGGTAAATCAAATGCTATTGTTAAAACATTGAGCAGTAGCAGGTGAGGAGTGCTGGATGAGAACAGAAAGGAGTTAGCAGGAGTGCTAAAAGATGAAGCAGTGAGGCATGAAAGGAAGGCCAACAGAGGAATGCCCCAGTTTGAATCTTTTAACTCCCAGTCCTACAGAAAATTGGCTGTGCAGATTAAGAGCATGGATGGGCAAATACTCAGAAGCTCTGTAGGGGCTGAAGGCCTGGGCCATATTAAGGATATGCCATTTTTCTGCCATTCCAGGATTCTGCCATTTAGTGCAGAAAGAGAATCCAGTCAGACTCATAACCTGGCATAGTAAATTAAATAATCTGGCTCAGGTTCTCTTGAATTTTGATCAGGTAACTGATCAAAATAGCCTGGGCTGGTGAGCGTCTAAAAGGATATGTTTGGCACAGAAATTATTGCACTGACTGATAAGCCTTTTGGGCCTTTCCTAGCTGAAGGCTGGAGCCCTCAGGAATGATAACAGGATAGATTGGATACTCTGTGGTAAGGGCAATGATGGGATTTGCACTCACATCTTGAAGAACATATGTATTGTCACGTGACAACAGAAAGCAGACATTTCTGTACGCATATATGGCTTCTACAGAAAAGCCACATAACAGAGTTATACAGTACTATTGCATCCAGAGTTACTCCAGCCCCATGCAGGAACAATTCAGTCAAAATCCAACAGTCTTTATTTTGTTTGTACCTTCAGTATTAAAAAAAAATACATAATATTCATTATGGGACGTTTTTTGTAGACTGATAGTCACATTCATGAATATCATTCAATGACATATGGCTTACTTTACGGGCACGTGCAAGTCTTTAATTCACATTTATTTTATGAAAGTTGAGCATTTTCTGAAATTAATCCTACCTTCTTGATAAATATGAAACTAGCTATTAAAATGTTTCAAAGCGCAAAATCCTAGCATTTTATAAAGTCATCACTCTATCCTACAGATCTCACTTAAGTAGAAAATATGCAGCAAACAGCATTTTTTCCTTAGGAAAAGAACAGCTTCTGATCTTGTTAGCATCAGGCAAACAGTGCACTCTTACTCCTTGCCCTTTCTAAGCTCCTTAATGACATTTAAAAATGCAGGAATCAGTGCCTTGTCAAAAACTTAGGTCAACATTTCTGTCCCAAGATTATAGCTACTTCTCCTTTCTCCATGCTAATTATGAGTAATTACCTTGTTTAAATGCTTTTTGAAAAACACAAGGCTTTACAAAATCTATCAAATCTGAATTCATGTAAAAAAAAATCTATATAAAAGAACATTAAAGTATTAAGCTATTCTACTTAGAATTCAGAAGTAAAGCTATATAGTTCTTTTTTAATAATGTAATTTCCCTGCAGTCTTTCTATTAGTCTAGTGAAAAAATAAAAGTTTTAAGAGCTCTTTTAGCTCTCAGTTAGAACTCTACTGAGAATGAAAAATGAGCAACAAGTAGGACTCCAGCAGTTTCACCCACCTTCTTAATGTGGTCCTCAATACTGCATATCCACTTCTGGGAGATACTGGTACCACTCTTGCTAATCATCTGTGCATGTCACCAACATCAGAGTGCTTCTCTTTAAAAGGAAGGGAAAGTATTCACCATGACCTAAAACCAAAACCTTATCCATAAGGAGTCGAGGTCCATGCTTGCACTGAATGGTCAAGTGATGTTACCAGTAAATTCATCAGCTTCTTCATAAACTCAAAAATTCCATTACTTTGGATATATCCACACAGTTAATTTTCAAATAGAAAAGCAATAATGTACTGGAATACAACTGTCTTGCTTGAGGGAGCTATGTGTTCATAGATAGCTTTCATGTTCTTTTGTTCACTTTACAAAAAACGCAGGCTGCTAAGTCAAACACTATGAAGAACATGCAAGAGCACTATCCCTTTTCCCCAAGTGATTAACTGTTCTAAGGACATGATGTGATTTTTCCATTGAAATAGATTACAAAAGGTTTGTTATTCTCCAATTTTGAAATTACTATGAAGTTGCTATCAAAATGATCCATTTGGAGGAAACAATTTGCTGGGCTGTAGTCATGGCACCAGCTGAAATTTTATGCCTTGTGTGATACATGACATTACAGGATGTGATTATCTTCTCATCTGTGTGTAGACTGTAATGATGAAAATTATATAAAACACTATATATATAAAATACATATTACATATTAAATATATAATGTATAACATGTACAATATATAAAATATAATATGTTATATTCAATAGGTAATATATCTATTTATATAATAATGCGAATTATATAAAACAAATCCAAAAGGAGAAAAACTTTAAAACACAGCAAACATTGCCTGATACAATACATAACATAGTATGATAAATAAGTGAAAAGACTGTGAAAACATCTGGAATACATTCACTGGATAAAACAGAAAATCAAAACAAACAACAAAAAAAAAGTTAAAAAGTTAAGAGTAAGCTTATTCTTTCCCCATCTGGGTTTCCTTTTTTTGGTCCTATACTTTATATGGACTATGCAATCAGAATTTTATAAAATAAGTAGATTATATCAGAAATAATGTAAGCAAAACATATTCTATGTTGGTTCTGCACATGTTTAATACATTTGTAATACATTTGTGTAACATTAAATATAATTATGTTCTAGATAAAGACAGAAAAATGGCATTATTCATATAATTCATATAATATTCATATTCAGGAGTGAAGCACCAAACCTATTCAAGAGCTAAGCAGCAGAGTTTAATCATCCAGTCATTAAAATTATTCAGAGAATCATAAAACCATAGAATGGTTTGGGTTGGAAGAGACCTTAAAGATCATCGAGTTCCA
>BJBW01001053.1:308966-349186 GCA_004320125.1 Scolopax mira | reverse complement strand
TTGCCCCTTGTCCTGTCACTACACTTCCTGACAGAGTCCCTCTCCGGCTCTCCTATAGGCTCCCTTCAGATATTGAAAGGCCGTTATAAAGTCTCCCCAGAGCCTTCTCTTCTCAAGGCTGAACAACCCCAGGTCTCTCAGCCTGTCCTCATAGGGGAGGTGCTCCATCCCTCTGATCATCTTCATGGCCCTCCGCTGGACCCGTTACAACAGATCCATGTCCTTCCTGTGTTGAGGACTCCAAAGCTGGACACAGTACTCCAGGTGGGGGTCTCAAGATTGCAGAGGGGCAGAATCACCTCCCTTGACCTGCTGGCCATACTTCTCTTGATGCAGCCCAGGATGTAGTTGGCTCTCTGGGCTGCCAGTGCACATTGCCTGCTCAAGTTAAGCTTCTCATCCACCAACACCCCCAAGTCCTTCTCATCAGGGCTCCTTTCTAGTCGTTCTCCACCCAACCTGTATTTGTGCCTGGAATTGCCACGTCACAGGTGCAGGACCCTGCACTTGGCTTGGTTGAACTTCATGCAATTTTCATGAGCCCATCTCTCAAGCCTTCCAGGTCCCTCTGGATGATATCTTTTCCCTCCAGCATGTTGACTGCAAAAACCAACTTTGGTGTCATCAGCAAACTTGCTGAGGGTGCACTCTACCCCACTGTCCATGTTTCCATCGAAGATGTTGACCAGCACTTGTCCCAGTACGGACCCATGAAGAATGTCACTGGCCGCCAATTGGACATTGACCCATTGATCACAACCAGTGCAGCCATCCAGCCAGCTCCTTACCCACTGAGTGGTCCATCCATCGAATCCATGGGTTTCCAATTTTAAGACCAGGATGTCATGTGGGACAGTGTCAAACGCTTTGTACAAGTCCAGGTAGACGACATTTGTTGCTCTGCCCTTGACCACCGAGTGTGTGGCAGTATCATAAAAGGCCATTAAATTTGTGATGCCATGTTGGCCATCTCCAATCACCTCCTTATTTTCCATGTGCCATGGCAGAGTTTCCAGGAGGATCTGCTTCATAATCTTGCCAGGCACAGAGGTGAGACTAACCAGCCTATAGTCCCCTGGGTCTCCTTTTTGTCCTTTTTTGAATATTTGGGTTATGTTCCCCTTTTTCCAGTCAGCAGGAACTTCGCCAGATTGCCATGATTTCTCAAATATGATGGAAAGGGGCTTAGCAACTTTATCTGCCAGCTCCCTTGGGCCCCGTGGATGGATTTCATCAGGTCCCATGGACTTATGCACCTTCAGGTTCCTTAAGAGGTCTCAAACCTGATCTTCTCATGCTGTGGGCAGTTCTTCATTTGCAGAGCCCCTGTTTTTGCTTTCTGTGACTTGGGCAGTGGGGTTTGAGCCCTTTCCAGTGAAGACTGAGGCAAAGAAGTTGTATCTCAGCCTTATCCAAATCTTGGGTGTCCAGGTCTCCTGTTTCCTTCCAGAGAGGGCCCACAACTTCCCTAGTCTTGCCTTTGTCCCTGACATATCTGTAGAAGTTTTTCTTATAGTCTTTGATGTTCTTTAGAACTTATTTTTTATAGTCTTATTAGTCTTTTATATTCTGTGACATGGATTTCTTCACTTTCATCACTTGGAGCTCAACCACTGAGCAAGATTCAAAAGTTACATAAAGTCTAAGATTTTTATGCCCACTGACAAGTTCAAGAGCTGATCAAAGTTAGAGCTCAAATTGTGCAGTGAAGGAAGAGTGTCTGAAAATGCATCTGTTTTGTGGAATGCTTTTGCTTCCCAGGAGATGATGGCACAAAGCATGCATTCCCACCAAACAACTCTATAAAATATAAGCCTCTAGGTGTTCCCATAGACATCATCTACCATAGATTATCTAGCTTTTCCTCCTTCTAGCTCTGAGCTAGTTCCATGGAAAGTCTTAAATGCCCATAAATCTTTCTTCAGGCAACTAAGGCTACATCTACATTAACATGTAATTCAGCAAACAAAAGCAGACTGGCAGTCTAAGCTGCTGGTGCCCCTACACCCACGTTACATATGTTTCAGGGCTTGTCCTTCATACTAGATCTGATCTGATGCCTTGAACCAAACATCACCATCATGCATCTGATTGATAGCTGCTCCAGGACTGATCAGTCATTTTGACTCCTACTAGGGATTAGAGCACATCTGTAAGTTCCTGGAGAAAAGCTTCTGGTTTAATTTCATACAGATGGAAATTAGTACACAGGCACAAAAGCAGCTCCAAAAGCAAAGTCAACATGCATTAAGTGGGGATGTTCAGTTTCAAAATCATGCTAATGGACTAAATCAATACATTCACGCACATGAAGCCTACATCCCATACAGGAGTTTCAATAGTATTTTCATCTGACATAAAGTAAAATTTCTGTTGGTAAAAAAACTAGCTCAAAACTTTAGCTGTACAAGTGAAACCAAATTCTGCTTGCCATTATCTTCAGAGCAGCAAAATTTACCTTCATACGAGAAATGGACATACTCCACGACACCACCCTTCTGGAGGGTGAAGCCCAAACCCTGTTGAAAGGGCTGGTGTAGCTGCAATGCAGTCATCAGCAGGGGATGAGAAGGGGAGAGACCTTATAGCCAGGAATCACCTAGTCTTCCATGCCTCATGTTCCTCCTCCCACTGCTGGAGCTCCCCACTATTTGCATGGCCTCCCCTCCAGCACAGAGGGAAAAGGGCAGAAATGAGTGATCAGATAAGTTCAGGCTCATCCCTGTAAGCAGTAGGGGTATGTCTGCCTGTTACTGGAAGAAAAATCACTTGGGCCTGTCTAATGTCCTCAATCAAATCACTATAGCAAGCCAAGATACTTTTGCTCCTGTTAGCTACAGGCACCTAACCGTAAAACAACAAAGGGTGTTGCCTGTTCTCCTTAACTTACTGTGTGATAAGATTCTGTGCTTCCTGGACTGCAGAAATCACCCTGAAGAACTTCCTGTGCTGTGGAATTAATCTGGGGTAGAACTGATCCTGGCTAAGAGGAGTTGAGTTAGAAACCAGGAGTCCAACTCAAATGCTGTACAAGCTAATGAAGTGAAAGCCCCAAGTCTCCAAGTCAGGCAACTCAATTTGTGTTAATGGGCAATAAAAATTGTTGGACACATATCACTGCTACTGTCAAGGAAGACAGGCGAGTGCTAAAGGCCAGCTGTGCAATAAAATGATTGTAACTGGAAGACTTGATGGAATGAAAGCCGTGGAAGGGAAAGACAGCATCATTGTAGAGCAGCTTTGTTTCTCAGGTTGAGTACAATGTTTAGATATACTTTAAAATTATCTGTGAATCTTTTCCCAGGTCAACTGCCCTACTATTTTTTTTCTCTCACAACATTATTTAGACAGTAATAAGACAAAAAATACCAAAGTGTCTTTCCGCTATATGGCTTCCTCTCTTCCCCAGTGCGAAGTTAGATTAGCACTTACAGCTCTAACCTTGGCTACAATAAAATTGGAGAAGGTCTCAGAAAAAAAAAGAAAAAATGTGAGAACATTGGTAGTCCCATCAAAGTACTTAACGTTGGCCTAAACTATTTTTAAAGCACTTGTTTAAATTTTAAAGCAGTAAGGGATTCAGAACAAACAGAGGCATTTCTCATCTCCCTTGTATGTAAGTAATTTTAAAGGTCAAGCACAGCTTTTTTGGTCCCTGAAAAGGCCCTCTACATGTTTGAAAGTTAAAAAAACACAGGCCAGATGATCCATGAATGTAAATTAGCAGAGCTCTATCATAGTCAATACAGGACTGGCTGAGATTCTGGCTGCTGTTTTATAAAATTCCAGGAGAAAAAGATTACAGTGTTTTAAAATAATTATATCCTGAAAGAGGAGATGCAGATTTCACAGCTTGATTCTCTGCCAGAGGGAATGTACTCATAAGTATATAAATCAAGACAGTGAAAAAAGGAAGTTAAAGTCCAGTCCTTGTGACAACAGGTATACTGTTTCTTTAGGTTTGCGACAGAGAGCCAGGCTGGACATGCAGGCTGAGGCACAAAGAGCACCATAGCTTGAGGATGACATTCCATTAATTCCAGATAGAGTCATGACTTAATAGTCATTTAAAAGGAATCACACAATAGTTCTCTCTGACACAATAGTTCTCTCAAAAGATTTTAGAAGCCCTGTTGGTATCCCTTGGTCAGAACAGGAGAGTCAGCAGCATGGAGTTCCTAAAAAATGAATCAGGAGTTTCCTAAAGCTGATTTTAGAATATGACACTAATTACGCTGTTTTCATTCTAACATGTACAAAATGGTTTTTTTCTGGACTATTGGAGAGGTTTATCAGTTTTTTTAAAAAAATTAAAATTCACTTCTGAAGTGTCTTTTTGATGATTCTTGCCATGATGATGAAAAAGAGCAGAGTGGTATTCTAGAGCTCTCCTCCAGGTCTGCAGCTAGTGCAGATCTGAAAGCTGGTTAAGACCTGATCCAAAGATCAATCAAATCAAGGATATACCTGATCACCAGAGCAAACAAAATCAATGTTATCAGCCTAATCCTGCTTCCATGGAAGTCAAGGAAGTAAATTTTCAACAGGAAAAGCATCAAATACTGAGTCTTCTTTTAAATCCTTAACTGAATATCTTCTTAAGTATTTTCAATAGTTACTATTTAATTTAAAATTCCTCATGAATAAAGCATCTTGAAAGACAGTATGAATAAAATTAGTAGCTACTTATTACAAAATTTTGCTATTAAAATCAGGCATTTAATCATTTTCCCAATGCTTCACAAGAAGACACTTGCAGATCTAGGAGAAGGCTTCCTGAATTTCCCTTTTCTTCTCCGCTCCTGAGCTGTAATCACTGCAGAGTTTAAAGAGCATATTCATGTGAGAACACTTTATTTTCTAAGTATGGACAACTGGTATGTTCAGATTATTATAGTGGTGTTAGAGACTTAAGTCAAAAGAAATATATTTTCTTTCACCTTTTCTTTCCTATTCCAGTGCATGTAAGCAGTAACTAGGTTGTAGTAAGTTTTTAACTTACTTCTACACCAAAACTAACTTCTAATCACAATTCAAGGACCTAACACAATAAACACTTATGGGATTAGTCTTAGCAGGAGGTGAATAGTAAGTTACATAAAGATTATTCCCAATGATTAAAAAATCAAAAAGTATAGGGACAAATGACCCTACTTCATTCCTGGCTGTCTGAGAAGTTTCCAATTCCAAATTTAACAGCAAGCAGGGCCAAACATTAAGCTGGTCTATACACAACATATAAAGAGTCCTTCCTAGTAGATAAACAATCTGAGATAAGCATGAGGCTGGGTATTGGAATTTAGGCCAATTTAACCCTCAGTAGAATTCCTTAAAATGTCAATTTTTATTATTTTGCATTTAAAGTCAAATAATTTCTACACCAGGATCAAAGCATAAGATTCAAAACCAAATATCATCATACTTAAAATGCATCAAATGCGAAAAGCACTCTTTCCATACTCAGGAGGCATTTCAAACTGCATGCGACATACAAGGCAATTAATTCCTTTTGGTGCATTTATGTTATTGTATTCTGCTCTTTGACACTCAGTGTAGTAAAAATGCTGCTTTTTTCGAAATTTGTAAGTTTGGCTTTCTGGGGATTCCTATTCTCCTCTGCTTTTACTCTGTTCAAAACCACTAATAAATCTGTGTGATAATTAACATACTTTAACTTTTTTGTTTGTAGTAAGTGATACATACTTAGACACTGGATTAAATATTATAAATACACACACAGGGAGGGAAACTATGTTCTGGGTGAAGCATCTTTAATATCTCTGCTCCCTCAAGAAACACTAATATAAAGTGTCACTATATAAGGAGCCTCCAGAATTACAAAGCTTGAGTTATCTTTTTAAAATATATGCAGAGATTACAGCTGTTTGGCCATGCAGTTTCCAGACTGTGAAATAGTAAAACCCATGCTATTCTGCTTTTAATAAATATTTCAGCATGCAAAAGCAAGGCCTAAGAATTTGAGGAAATGCCAAATTAATGTTTAGTTGTGCATTGGTTAGTCAGGCATTTTATCTCTTTATGCATCTGTTCCACACATTAAATGAAAGGAGAAACAGTAGATGGACATATAATTAGACATTCAGTACAATGAATTAATCTAAGACACATAAGTGTGGTTTCAACAGACACAGAATATATATCATTTATTAAATTCTAGAACACACATACAATACACTCTAATGGTCACACTTTCTATAGAGAATTTCCTATCTTTTAAAAAGATGACAGGAGAGTGTGTGGAGAATTTTCTGATTTGTAAGTTAAGTGACATGTCCAGGGAAAACCCCTAAAAATTCTTCAGCATACAAGTAGACCTGAGCTTGAGCTGCCAGTCTCATTTGAATAGCTAGCAGCTAAGGCCGGCTTCTATTCCACAGCAGAATGCCACCACCATTCCAGAAAGCCAAGTCCATCCTGTTTCCTTCTCTTTCCCATCATTAGAAGCTTGTGCTTTGCTGAGTCTAGGAAGCAGATACAATATACCCATCTTTCACGTTCCATTTCCACTATCAGGGCTCCAAAACCTTTAGGGCATTTGCAGTTCTGCATGTACCTCTACAGAGAACAGATTCAATCTCAGGTTGTTCATGTTCAGCTAGTATTTTAGCAGATTGCTAAAGTCTTCCCAGGGAATACAACTCCCAGAAAAGAAACTGCATTGTTTTGCAGTTTCTAATTGAGAAAAACTCAAAGAGAGTTTCATAAGACAAAGGAAAACACATTTTTCTAGGCTAAATTGTTGATTTGTAGCAGCCTTAGAGGAGGTATTAGAACATTTAACACAGATACAAGAAAAATGCAAAATGAAAATGGAACACATTAGGCAACCAGGCTGGTTCCAGCTCCCTGTATAATTATTATAAACCTGTTTCCACTCATCCTGTAGATGTTCTGTATGACTGGAGACAGAGCGGAGCCTCCTTCCAGTATGCAAGCTTCCCTTGTATATAATTCCTTTTCTGCCAAGTAAGAAAACTAAAGACTTAAAGTGGTTACTGGACCCTTATGTGGGCCTAGAATTCCAGAAGTGAATGCTGCCATTTGTCTCTTCCTAATTACCATGATTTTTTCCTTTGTGCATTCAATGGAGATTGGATTAACACAGCTATTCTGTTTAAAAATCAAACCTCAGCATCGTCACTTGCAGTGCTCTAGTAGTTAAATTTATAGTATCTTATCTTGCTGAGGAATCTTTGCTATGTTCCAGGACCATTTGTTAATGTCAGCGCAGCCATTGAAATGGCACAAGTTCATTATATTGTTATTGTACATACAACATAACAAAAAACTAAACAGAAGGTCAAATTCTGATCATGTGACTATGTATATAAATCAAGACTATTTCCACTGAGTAAAACGAAATTGTTGGAATAGCTGGCCAAAGACCTAATTTATTATTGTGGCACCCACAGAAATAGCAATAAGAAGTACACGGACATCCATGCAGTGAATAAAATATATAATATTATATATATGTATATTTAGATTTCCCTTAAAAAGCAACTGGGAAAAGCAAAAATACAAAGGAATTTTCCATTAGTTTACTGTACAAGAAAATCCAATATTTTGGATTTTAAGCTGAAACTGCTTGAAATAAGAGCTTCAGTTGGCTAAAGGAATTTTTCAGTAAGATGAGTATTTTTTGCTTTAACCCATTTAGTTTTACAGCCTTTTTTCACTACTCCACTTAGCCCAGGAAAACTGGCAAATGTGGAAACAGATTTCTTCAAACTGCATGCAGTTCTTTCTAATCCTATGTTTTAGCCAAGAGTTAGTGCAGGTTCTGTAAAATGAACAGAGGTGAGATCCACTACTAAATCTGTCCTGTAACGTTCTTCCCCTGGGTCAGAGATGGGAACAGTTTCCAAGACCATTCTCAGTTCTTCTGTTTCTAGTGCCCTTCCACCCTCTCAGGGCATTAAAGTAGGCAGTCATGTCTGAAGATATCTAAACATGTTTGAAACATCCGAAGACTGACACATGTCATATCTCCCCTAGTCAAAAGGAAAGTACAGAGAGAAGGGGGTTGGGTTTAGAATGCTGGAGATCTAGCTTACATCACAGCACCAGCAAAAGACCAGTCTCTCTAATTATAAATGTATGGACACATTCAGACATGTTTTGAAAGATCACTTCTTGTTGGCATTATTGCCTTCTAAATAGACAAGTTTCAGATATTCCCAACTCTTTCCAACAGAATATATTCCATTTGTATTTTACCTTTATTATGTAATGAAATCTTTTTCCTAATTCACAGTATGGTAACATATGACTTACAAAGAATTTAAAACACCTCATCATTGCAGAGAGGCACCGCAAACCCAGCATACTCAGATATCCATTTGTTAAAACAGAAACTAAAGAATTTAATGCATTAATATTCACCAGACAGTTAGGATTACTATCCCTCTTCTGACAGGACAGCAAGAGATGGTGTTAGTCTCCAGCTCTTGTCACCTGGTGCTCTCCCTTACAAGCACAACATGTCATCCTGCTTCGTACACTGACTAAACTCCATGTAGGTATGATTTCTTCCCCATTCCTTTTGGAAAGCCAATCCAGAATATCTGGACTGTGTGGTTTGCTTGTTTCCAGGATAAGCTGGCTACATCTACACATCCTTGTGTGACTATTACTACCTTAACGTTCCTGCTGTACCTCTTTATTTTCCTTGACCTCTTAGAAAAGTGTGTCTCAGCCTTTGGCCTACCAGCCCAAGAAAGCCGTGATATTTTTATCCTTTTCCACAAAGCAGACTCTTCATACTCCAAAATAAGCTTTCTTTACTGGTATTCAAAAATAATAACCTTTTCTTAAGCCAAGGTTAACAGAACTCTTTGTCCATTATTAAAGGTGAGAACTTAGGAGGGCCTCACGCCTTTATCGCTGCAGGGTGCATGGTGGACCAACAACCATATATACCTTTTCCATAGGTACAAGTGTCTCTGAAATATTAAAAAGCACAGATGATCTTGCCTTATTTCATTTACAAATCTTCTTTTCACTGAAAAAGTGTTATTTCAAGCAGTAAAATAACCCAGTCTTTTCCACATTTGTGATTTCTGCCTTTTAGAATCAGATTTAATATTTCATTTTACACGGAAAATGAATGTGTTGAGAAAGTAAATGTGCTAGGGAAGATGAAGCAGGCAGCTTGAAGCTGTCTATTTGTCACTAGCTGCAGCGTACAGCTGTAGAGCTCCAGGATCATGCGCTGCCAAGGGAACAGCAACCAATTTCAGGGGCCAGGAGGCAAGAAGTTGGCAAGGATACACTCCTCCTTCTCATGCACAGACAAACGGACTTACAGGGAAGGGGAACGGCTAGGGCTCAGCCCTAGAGAGGAGGAGGAAGGGCCATTCGAGCACAAAAAACCAAAGCTCATGGGGAAAGGCTGCCATTAGGGTCAGCAGAATTTGTTGATGGCAATTTTTAGCAGCTGGCTCCTGTCAGATTTAACCACATCATTTCCAGTACCGGCCTGCAGTGTGCTCTCTCACTGTGTAAGCTCAGCTCCTGTCCATCAGAACAAACACACCTTCTCTCAGGCTCTTTTTACCAGGTTAAACTATGATAAAAGATAGTTAATGGAGTTCGTCTAAGTTGTGGTACGATTTTCCGACAAAAAGGCACTAAAAAGGTTAAATTGTTAGCCTAAAGAGAAGATAAGCAGATACGTGTTAGATACCTAACAAATAACGAAGGACCAAAAATATACTAACTGATCTTTTGTAAATTCTACAATAATTGAAGAATATGAGATAACTAAATGATATTGAAAGGCAGTTTGTTCAAAATAAAGAAGTATTTAAAATTTAAAAAATGCAGAGTTAGCTTGTGAAATTGATAGCAATACAATAATTGAGGAATAACTTTAGAAAATTTATATATGACTAAAATTAAATGGATAACAAAAATATTTTCATTACATTTTATCTCTCACTCATTTTATTAATGTTTTCTGAAATAACTATTTATCAAATAATTATTTGATAAATTTAGGACTAAGGAGAAAATATGACAAATCATCATTCTGAAACATGACAATATTGTATGACGCAGAGAAATAGAAAGAAAATGAAAGACATTGAGTACAGTCCTCCAGAGCTGGAAACTTGGGGGAAAGAGCTGTCACATGAATCCGCCCTTCTAAAAACAATACTTTAAATTCATATTACTTCACAAATGAAAGCAGACTGAACTGCGTTTCCATTTTATAGCTACTCTTTAACATTAGTGAATGACTTAATAGGCAGAATATATTAAATGAAAATTGCTACTATTTACAAAATCTTATGAAAAAAGAACAGGAAAATAATACATTATCCTTTCACTATACAGGTGGCACTTTTGTCATGTCCAGTAGAAGAGCAATGTAGTGGTTAACCCCATATGAGACTGGTCTGAGGAATGACTCAGGCTTATGAATGTGTTGCAGCTCTCCATTTTGGATTATTCTCAAAGCTGGGAGGCGGGGGGAAATCTCATCTTCATATTCCTTGATTATCTGTCCTGTCAGAGCTCAGGGCTTGTGCGTGGATTAGTACTGTCATCTTAATGAAACTGAAAATCAAAACAAAATAGTTTCATTCTATATTTTCCTACACAAGTAAACACATAGTAAACTGATCAGTCAGTTTGAGGTATTTAAGTTATCGCACAAAACTAATTTCAAACATTTGTCAGCATTCTAACTGTGACTCCAGTTCTGAACAGGGTCTCCCTCTACAGCTGCACCAAAAACTATGTAGGGAAACCTAGTCCTTTTAAATGGGGAAAAACCATGAATTTTCTACCTCTGCTCTCTCTTTATCCTTAAAGGGATATCTAAAGTAGATCCACGGTCTCCTGCAAAAGGTCTGGACTCACTGCTGTTCTCCCCATCTTCCCTTCTTCAGCAGTTTAAAAGCCTTAGCTGAGTGTTTCCTTGCAGTACTACCTAGCAATAACAAGAGTTGACAGTTTCTCAGTGCACCATAACCCCTTGCTGGCAGTGATATCTCACTCCCTCAGTGAGCTCCAACAGCAGAGGATCTTCTAGTCAAGGAGAGAACACTTTAGCATGAGGTCATTTCTGCGTTCTCACTCTTTTTCATGTTAATAAAAAGCTTTGATTGCATCGAAAGAGAGGAAATTCCAGAATTAAAGTTGACTTTTACTGCACAGGTGCTGTGGTTGGGCATTTCCTGAACACCTGTTTTACCAAACTTTTTTTTTTTCCTCAATATAACTTGCAAATAATAGTTTTAGTGTGTGCATTAAAAGAGGCAACCCAAACCACAGCTTTAGACCTGGACCCATTCTTTAACCCCAGGGTACGTGGTAGAGGATGGCTTGCATCCACACAGCTCAACTCTCTTCCTTCCCTAGAATAGAGAGGAACTGCTTACTGGAAACAGATCCTGGCTTGTACTCTTCCTCTGGCTGAGCTCAGATCTGGCAGATCCAGCTGGCTGGACGAAAACTGTGCCAAACTGAGTGCTAAAAATTAAACTCCAGAGACCATTGCATGACAGTACTTGAGTCCATACTTCGCCAAGTGCATATATTGCCAGTAGGTTGGGCAGGAGGATCAAAAAGCAGTAGGGTAAGGAAGCTATTTATGGTAAAGGATAACTTTGGCCCAAGAATAAACATGTATAAATTAACAATGAATATATTAGGCTTCAAATTAAAAGAAGGTTTCCAACCATGAGGTGAGTCAAATTCTAGACCAACATTCCCATAAAAGACCAGCATAACTCATTTTATGCCAGAGATGGATAAACCTTCTAAAGGACTGAATGATGCGGTTTCTCTTGATGTCAGGGGGCTCAGCCTGGGAAGTCCTTTTACTCCTCCCTACATTTAGTCCTTCCTACACTCCTAATGCAATCAGATTTCATCAAAGAGAAAAGTGAAGCCACTGTACCTGATACTGTACCTCTCCCTTTCTTCAGACTAAAGGCAGTAGACAAACATTCAATTTCTCATTGAACAGGAATAGTCCCAGTTTTCCCTGTAAACAGTGAATATTTATATCCAATCTCACTCACACAGCTTTTTGTTTTCGAATGAACCCACTTCATCATGAAACTCCCTAGGGTTGTAATTATTGTGACTAGGATGACATAGACTAATGCAAATCAGAGATGTAGGCAACAAATCTTGGAAGAGAGATATTTATTTCTCATACATTTATCATCTCTAAATTACTGGAATCAAAATATGAATATAACAAGGAGCTACTTAAGGATGGTTAAAATGATAAACTATGTTATTTTCTTTGTAAATGGAATTGTATGAGCAAAATAATATGGGATTTTTTTTGAGCTTGTATAACTATAATTAATGCATTAGGCTACACAAACTGATTTCATGACAGGCAAACAGCTGAATTTTAGACATAATAAGCAGTGGTTGTCTCGTCCTGTAATAAACATCTTGCAGCACTGTAGATGTCCAAGATGATGTATCAGCTTGAGTCTGTCCACCTCAAATATTTCTGGGCCTGCTGGCTGTAGCGTATAATTGTCTTCTTTTCTTACAAAGCAGAAAACAGGGTAAAACATGAGGAAAGTTAAAAATTATGGGAATGTTGGGGAAACAAGTGTTATTTAATATAGTAACTATAATTGCTTCTAAGGCTGTCAGCAGTGTGTTTGACATTGTCTGCCAATATGTTCCTTGGAAGCATGAGTTTTTGAGTAGTCATGCCAGTGTCTCTGGTATTCCTGTTTAAGAACTAATAACAAATCTTCCTATTCCTTCCTGACTGGAAGCCTGTGGATACTCATCTCCTAATGTTAATGTGGGGATAGAATTTCATCCCTATCAACTACAGTATCTTGAAGAAATCAGTATCTGTAGGATAAATGCTGTTTTGTCATCTAAGATGTTAGGGGGCACTCCATGCTAGATGGCTGGCAGACTTCAGGAAAAGAGCATTCTTCAGTTAGGACTTCTAGTGGCATCAGTCAAACAGAGAGTTGAGCGCTGCTCTCCAATCCTCCAACCAAACCTAGTAGAGAAACCCCTGCAAATAAGAGTAAGTTGTCCTCACAGGTTGGGTATTCCATGCCATTTCAGAAGGTGTTTGGACTCACGTAAATTGAGCTGTGCTGAACACCGTTGGATGTAACCACTAGCAACTACCACAACACAGTGTACTACGGTTATATGCGAACTCCAGCCTTGGAAAACAGTCAGTTTGTCTGTCCCAATATATGGTGTGCCCAGAATTGGTTAGGCACCATTCATCCCTGCAACCACCCCTCACACAGAAGGCAACAGAGGCATGCCATCAAGGTAATCACAATGTACTCCAGCAGACCCCCCCTGTGCTAGACAGCTAAATAACTTTCCAGATCACACATGTAACTAGTTCCTCAAAAGCAGATGTAATGTTTTTGAGGCCAATCCCTGATGAATCATACCCACCTTAGCACACATGTAGGGAAAAAAAAAAAAGTGAGTTAAGACCAAAAAAATCCTTTGAATTGGTGCTGTCCTCAGATCTCTGAACTTTACAAGAGTTTCCATTAACATTTCTATTGGCGTCTGTTAACATCTGGAGGGTCACCAGAAGCCAAAGGAGAATTGCCAAGGATCACCTCCAGCAGCAGCAGTTGTTCCCAAGTTATGTTCTCCATGTACCAGTTTTTCTAACTGAGAATTCCCTCGTGTCAGTGAGATCTTCAAGTGCTCATTTTAGATTGCTTTACAACTGCAGTGTACTGAAAGAATAGTAGCAAGAAGATTTCATGTAAGTCAAGAAATGGACATTTATTTTTTAGCAGCTAAAACTACATTTTTACAGGCTCTGATCGAGTTTTAACAGCATCAGTGTAACTTCCTATTTTAGGCTTGTCTTCCTTCCCAAAAACTTCTTAGTGAAACAGAGTATCTTTTGCATGCTAAGTATCCTACTGTAAAATCCTAATGGAAACAAAACTGCCATTTTACTGCAAAGTAAACCAGTAAAGACACAAAGCAGTTTCAGGCTTTCAGTAAAAATCTGCTATCCTTCTCTTCATCAGGATTTCAGACCAGGATGGTAGTCAGATAAACAAAGCTCACTTTCCTTCCAGTGAAAACAAAGACAACACTCCAGCTTTGCCTTACCTGCTTGTGTCCATAGTTTCATCTGAGCAAAAGAATCTCACACACAACTGTGCAAATCTAGCCTCCTTCACTGGCAATTCTTGAACAGATTTCCAATAGTTTGAAGCCACCTGGCTGTTTTTTTTAAGGAAGCATCATAATGAGGTTCTGAGACACTCATACTTTCAATTCAATAAATAACTGAATTTAAATTTTATTTATGTATATATATTTAATTTTGAGATATCCCTATTTATCCAGAATATCGCATTTACCCACAGCTAATCTGCCAATCAGTCTGCCAAATGAACTGGCCAGCTAGTGATTTTACCATATAATATCATCACTATCCCTAAAATGCCAGTCTGTACTAATATATTATGGAGAACCAATCAATTATACAGAATCTGCTTTTTGCAAATTAATCTTTAGGACCAGATCATGTGGGGAAAAAAAAATGCAGCTGAATCTTGTGCTCCTAACAGCGTCCAAGGAAACAAAAGCAACTCCATAGTGGCTCCTGTAGACCTAAGTCTTGATTGAGTCATTCACTTACTTGCTGATTAGTAATACTGAATAACCACAAAGTTCTCCCTGTCATTTGTACAAAGCACAAAGGATGTACGGTGCTTAAAAGAAACCAATAGTCACTTTGGCAACTGTTAAGCATGAGAAGGCTCAATTAGAAATTCAGAATACATACTTTGATCCAATATTAAAGTATTAATAGTCAGTTGTGGTTGGGCTACAAGATTAGAATATATGGGTTCTCAGTCACAGAATAACACCTCGTACATTTTGGGGTATCAAAGATAGTGAAGGAGTTAGTTATATCAATGTGCTTCTGCAATATCAAAGAAATTCACATAATTTTCTATAGATTTTCTATAGATTTTTTTCAAGTTTTGATTTGATTTGCAAGAGAGTTTGCAAGGTTTTTTTTTTTTGTTCTGTAGAGAAGCAATTCCTCTAAAATCAAGTACTTCTGTAAATAAAACCTAAGGAAGCTTGAGAGCACCTTTTAAGATTATTGATTGTTCATACTTCCATTTTAACTTCTTTTTTTTATTATTATTATTTCTGTGCACCTAAAATAGGTTAAGAAAGCTTGTATATATTACTCTACGTCCCCCAAAAAAGACCAGGGAAAGTGGAGTTAACTGTGCTAACGCTATAGAGTGGGCCTCCATGCCAGCAAAGGCCTCTACACATTCTGAGTCTGTAACAAATTAGATGGGATCAGTGTGTTATCATTCTACTATGTACACACTGGTGTTTGCCTTCACAGCTTAGAGGGTTTCAGAGGAGAATTGTTTTGATTTTCCAGGCTGGTGCAGAGGACTTTTTAACCCAACAAATTCAATGGCTGAGGCTGGATCTGATTCTTCATATTCCCCAATTCTGGCTGTTCCAGCCAGCAGCCAAGCTATTGACACACTGAGTGGGGTCATTCTTCTGACAGCTGGAGCTATAGAAAATACAGCAGATACTCTGTAGAATTCCAGAATGAACAACACTTAACAGCCATTTCTCACCTGCAGAAGATGATGAGACTCTTTCATTCACATTAGACTGGAAAGGTGTCAATTATGCTTCAACTGTTGCTATTTCCATGTATGCAGAATAGTACTGCTGGTAAAGGACAAGCCTGCTGAGTGGGTGGAACCAAACCCTGTGAAGAGCTGGGATAACCAACACTATTTTCCATAGCTTCCCTGTGAAGAAACAGGTTTTCTCAGAAGTATGACAACAGCCTGTGCTCACCCTCAAGCATTCAGAAATGCAGATGAGGTAGGCCATAAAAGACTAAATGTGGTTTGCAGTTGTGCTTTAGAAACCTACCACTCAATGTGCTAACGGTCCATGGCTAACCAGTTCTCACCTGGCAAATCAAAAGTTGGTACTATGCTGGAAATGGGCAAGACTAATAAAACTCACACTTTCCTATGGGTTATGGACTTAAGTTATTAATGATCGTAAATTATTAAACTCTTAATTTCACAGAAAAGACTTCCCAAACCATACTGAGGTCAATGTCAGCAGCAATACACTTCCAAATTGCCAGCGTGAAGGAAGAGATGAAAAGGGCACTTCTCCACTATAGTTGGCCTTGGTAAAACACAAGGGCAACCTCAAGAGCTGAGATCAGGGATGGAGAGAAAAGGTGCATGATAACAGGGTGGTAAAGAAAATTAATTAGGCCCAAGAGTCTTCTCGTCTCTGCACAACTATCAATAAGATAATGGGATGCACGGCATCCACTAAAGCTTTCCTGTCATGACTAACGGTGGACTGTGACGGAGCTCAAGGCAGGCGAAGACCAGAAGTGTTTTCCATAAGGTAGGTAATTGCTATGACAGACTGCTCTTTCACACTTTCCAGGGCTTCTCCCCAGGAGACTAAACCTCTCATCTGTTATAAGGAGGAAATATGCCATAACATTTTAATTTCCTGGCCCTATTTGCTAAATGCATAGCCTATGGAAGCAGCTTTGGTTGATCACCACTAGGTGATATAAAAAAATATCCCTTGAGTGAGTGTGGTCCTTGATTTTTTTTATTGTTACAGGCTTCCTCCCTTTCACTGCTTGTCTATTGCTTGAATCATAACCTTTTAGAGGAAGAGACTATTCCAATATGCATATAAAACAATCTGACAAAGCTCAGAGGGTGGAAGAACTCCAAGGTAATTCAGTATTCTAATAATCAAGAAATGCAAAAAACTGTAATTAATTCATCAGCAGTGTTGTGCTGCAAAAGAAAATTATAAGACTATTTTTTGGATTGGATGCAGAGGCACAAACAGATCAGATATTTATTTACCTGTCGTACAATGAAACCCCACTATACAATGGAATTGGGAATGAGCTGAAAATCTTTCTGTACCTAAACAGCTTGTCTTTACTTTGGCAGAAACTTTTGAAAACTTACCATTAATTCTAAATTAAAACTAGATAAACATTTCTAATGAAATATCTTACTGTGCATATCTAATCTAACTTTGGAAATGACCGCTGACTTGGGCAGGCTATTCTTTCTCCATTCCAAGGTAACATGCTTTTTTAATAATCAGCAAAGATTGCTGTCTCAGGAAATGCTAGTTCCATAAACTGCTCTTCTTTCCATTTTATGCCTGCTCAAGATTTAGTCTGTGTTAGCCTGACAGATGTCTTCTCTGAAGAGGACTCCAAATTCTGTCGCTGCTGCTGGGATGGGCTTGCCAGCAGGACTCCTCGCAGTAAAAATCGTGTCATTTTTCCACACCCAACACCAATCCATGATTTACACAGTATGCAAATTATAATAGCATGCTAAAAGACCTGCAGGATCACCTTTACGCAGGCATTAGGAGGCACTGCTCAACAACTTTTCTCTGGCTGGAGCAGGTAAAAGGAGTTTCCAAGCTCTAGATGAACTGCTTATTCCCAGCGCCCAACTTCTGTTGGCCGCCTATGGAAATGGAAGAGCTGAAATGGAAATCGCAAAATCCGGAGCTGCCTGCGGGCTGTGCGCTGAAAATCCCGCGCAGTTGCCGGGGGCGCAACCAGCCCTCCCACCCCGCTGCCTTCCCCGCCGCGGGCCCAGGCGGCGCCCCGGCGGCGGGACCCGACGGGAGGGGACACCCCTACTCCCTTCCCCCCTCCCTTTCTCACCGGCGTGGGTGGGAGGACCCGAGCCGAGGTCTTGGCTCGGCGCTGACCGCGGTGCGGCGGCGGCAGGAGGCTTCCCTGCCAGACGGCGGAGCCCACCGGGGAGGAAGCCGCAGACCCCCCCGCCCCGCCCGGCCCCGCTCGGCTGGGGTCGCCTCCCTCGGTCACCTCCGAGCCCCCAGGCGTCGGGGCGGGAGAAACTCTCTGCCACTCTCCAACCCCAGGCGGCGGTACCGCACGCCCCCCGACCCGCATCCTCTCCGGCATCCCCCTGCCGCTCCCCCCCCGGCGGCGGGCGCGCTTCTTCCCCTCTGCGCTGGGGAAGGGGCAGGCTCGCCTTGTTCCTGCCTCCAACTTCCCCTAACTTTTTTCACACGGGCTTCCCCCTCCCCGCAGGGGCTGCCTGGGCTCCCGGTCCTCCGGGAGGGAGGGAAGGAGGGCGGGAGGGAGGGAGGGGAGGGGAAAGGCGTGTCTTGCCTGGGCTGCCGCCGCCGCCGCCGCTGCCGCCGCTGCTGGAGGCAGATCGGAGATATAAAAGACCTGGCCGGGCGCCGGCTGTGGCTCCAGTCGGTGCGGGCGCTCAGGCCGTGGGGAGAGGCGGGGGGGAAGCAGCGGGGCGCGCAGGGAGGCGGCGGGGGAAGCGGGGCAGGCAGAGGCAGCGCGGGGCTGGCCGTGGGCAACCCCAATGCGTGGACTATCCGCTGCTGCATTATGCTGGAGCTACAGTTGCGCTGAAGGGAGTTTGCACACAGCCGGCTGGGCTGGACTGCAGCGCTGCCGTTCCTTATGAAGAAGGCACAAGTGAGTGAGGCCGGGCGGCGGGGGCGCGGGGGGGGGGGGGGGGGGGGGGGGGGGGGGGGCGACCGGATCTACCTGCCGGGCCAGGGCGGGATCCGCTGACCGCCGGTGGGGATGGTGGTCCCCTACGGAACGGGGGGGACTTGGTGGGACGGAGGGGGATGCGCGGCTCGGGGGGGCCGCCGGGCGGGGAGTGCGCGCCCGCGTGGGTGGGGGTGTCCGCGGCGGACGGCGGTGGCTCACAAGCGACCCGAAAGGTGAGGGGGGGCGGGGATGGGAAACGATGATGCCGCTGATGAACGATTTTTTGGGGGGAGCGGGAGGGGAGGACACAAAAATTACCGCTCGGTCTTGCCCTCGGCGCCCGCCAGCCCGTGGAAAAGTTGCAGCGAGCGGCCGGAGCGGCGGCCGAGCCGTGGGAGATCTCAGAAGGCACTTGCAGAAATTGCCTTAATAAATGAGTCGCCCGCGTTATAAATGAGTTGCCCGCGTTACACCGGCGAGCTGAGCGCGAAAACACGGACCGATCGGAGGCGGCGGTGCCGCGGTTGCTCTGCTCGGTGGCTCCATTCACGCCGCTCCGGCGTGCGGGGATGCCGGGTCGGTGTTGCGGGTAGCCCCCGGCATTCCGCCCCTCGCCCTCCCTCAGCCCGCCGTGAAGAGCCGCTCTGTACCGTTCTGGGGGTTCCAGCCATTATTTCTCCAAGTTCGGTAGAGATTGCAATCGCTGTGCTGAGCGGTTTTGGTTTGGTGGGGTTTTTTTGTTTGTTTGTTTTGTTGTTTTTTTTTTTTAAAGAAAGGATGGGGACAGACACGAGTGGAAAAATCATCTCGTAACAAGAAGCAGCGGTTTCTAAAAAGTTTTAGGCTTGACTTTTGCAAGATGCCGGTACCCTCCATCCGGGATGACCTCAGTGAGAGGCTGGGTGACTCGGTGCCGAGATGGAGCTCTGTGGACACGCACAGCGCTGGTCCCGCACTGGGGGCTTTACTTTTCCCCTCCCCTTCTTGGTTAGAAGCAAGATACTTTTTGCCTTTACCTATTTCCTGGGGATTGCTGGGTCACCACACATCAGTAGCCCGAAGTAACACTTTGGCATAGAGTCATTGTAAAAGACATAAAATATAGTTTGAAAAAAAAAACCAACAACCCAACAAAAAAAGACCTTACTGAAGTCTTTTGGGCAGTTAAACAGTTTTTCAAGAGATGACAGGAATTAGAAATACTCGCTTTCTGAAATATTTAAATCTCAGCTGGCCGTAGCACTGGAGAATGTAGCCATGCTTAGGAAGTTACAACTTGGAGACGTAATTTTTGTGAAGTACAGTGAGGTATTACGTTAAATTATCAGTTCTGTATTCTAACAGTGTATATCCGTTGCTATTGCTCCCTTTAAATGACTAAAGATGCCTTGCACTTCGGACCCTATATACAAGCTTGGTCAAATATGCTGAATAGATTATTAGTTGGGAAGTGTCTCTTAAAGTGTAAGAGCCATATTTATGTGCGCTTAGTTATATGCATTAATTTAATATCAGAGTGGATAGCAATAAAGGCACAAGATGTTATTCTAGCCCACGGAAGGATACGTGTAGAGCTGTTTCTTCAGAAAAGAAAGAACTGTTCAGCAAACAAATGAGGATTTATTAGTGCGAGTGGTCAAGCATTTTATTTCATACAAATTGTAAACTTCTAACACCAACAAGGTACTTTTGCAAATTCAGAGCAAAGCAGGAATCATCCCTCTCTTCCAGTAAACTGGGAAAGACAGGCAGTCCTGGCATTCAGGACCATATGGCTTGACTCAGGGGCTCACGAGCTGTAGCCTGTGGAACAGCTTCTTGTCATGGTGGTGAAGCATCTGTCAGCCTTCAAGCAGTTATGCTTCCTGCTTTTTGGAGACAGTGACAGACTTTGCTCTCCAAAGGATTGTTTGCTTCATTTTAAGGATTAGCAAACAAATGTGATACCAAACTTTTAATCAGTCTGAGGGGATCAGAGCAGGAGATATTTTGAGAAAGACTTTCCACTAAAACTGTGAAGACCCATGTGCAAAGAGAGAGCAAGAGAAGCAGATCCAAGAAAGAAGTCTTAAGCCAATTGGGGCACTTGGCACATTAAAGTAAATATTAATCTTTTCACTCTCTTGTGAAAAGATGTGGGTATTTTTGCCATTGTCTAGATTGGTAACTGGTGTAGTGAAAAGAACAGGATTGGGAAGCCAGGAAAGAAGTTAACATTTCTTATAATAAAATATTCTGCAAGACACATAGTAAGAAAGTGAGAACTACTACATCACTGAGACTATAAAACACTTAGTAATACCTGGATAGTGCTTACAATAAATCAGGGATTTTGATATTTGAAGTAATGTTACACAGGGATAATCTAGAACTAGTGCAGCTGAAGGAGTAGCTGAGTCATATGTCAGCGCAAAGAAAGTGCTGAAAGAGAAGAGTCGTGCTGAGCACTAG
This sequence comes from Scolopax mira, assembly GCA_004320125.1. Lineage (NCBI taxonomy): Eukaryota > Metazoa > Chordata > Aves > Charadriiformes > Scolopacidae > Scolopax > Scolopax mira. The sequence goes on along the minus strand of BJBW01001053.1, from coordinate 328,161 downwards.
ACTCAAAGTGAGCAGGTTGGTCAGTTTATTTAACTCAGTCTTAACCTGAGAAACCACAGGAACTGCAGAAGCATGCTTCCCGACAGTGTCAGTCCTGGAAGGATTGTTTCCAAAACTATCCAGTTTGGTAAATATATAGCCCCCTGTTTTAAACATACCAACACCTCCTGGATATATATATATTTTTTTTAAGTAATAATGCTTTTAAAAATGTGATTAAACATTTAGGGTCTAGTCATACAAATCCTTTTTCAATGGGACTATTTCCATGGATTAATCTTATTGAAGGATTACTTTTATGAGAGGATTTGCAGGCTTATGTACCATGTACTTAGTAATTAAAACTGTTATCAGCAGCGAGTTTATGTCACTTTGCATTCCAGTATTACAATAAATAAAATATCACTGATGTCTGGACAGCCTGTTACATTTTGGATAAAACCAGGTGAGTGGTGCTAGTGTGATACAATCTTGCAAAAACATGTAAGAGATTTCTAATTTGCTTGTTCTTTGTTTGATTTGAAGACAATCTGAACAGGATTAAGTTACTAAGAAATATGCTGCAAGGAGGGGTCACCCATGGAGCTAGCTCAGAAGGCTGCTGATGTTAAGGTATCACAGCTGCTTGGTTCAGACACTGGATCTTCAGCAGTAGGTTAGGTCCACAACCTCTTAGAAACCCCAGTATTGGAAGGGTGATAGTTCTGAGCTTGGCTTTTTACCTCTGAATGTGTAAATTATTGCTGGTAGTTAAATGACCTTCTTAGGTTGTCCTAAGCGAGGTTTGTTTGTCTCACTGAAGCGGAAGCCTCTGTAGAAATTATTATGGAACAGTACCTGGAAAAAGAATTAGTACATAAACTGCCAGCCCCGGTCTCGTATCAGCAGGCTAAATCAGAATCACGACGCAGATGTCTGATACATCGGTGCAAGCTTGCAGAGTCAATGTTTTAGGGGAAATAGTGAGCTCTCATCTCCAATCTTTCTTGCTTGTTCTGCAAAAAAATGAGTAGTAGGCACTGGAAGACATTTGGAGCTCTTGATAGGTATAGATCTGCTGCTCATCAGACAGAAAAGATGTTACTTGAGCCAGAAAGATTTTTTTTTCCAGTCGCAAGGAGCGATAGACCAAGGTCTCTTTCTCTTTTCCCCTGTTTTTGACTCTGTTTAACAAAGGCCAATTTGCAAGTACTGCATCTGGAAAGAACATTTTGGAATAAAGTTTCATATGGAGAATAAACAACAGATGACCTGGAAGACTCTAGGGTGTGGATGCATTTTGTAAAGCGTGTTTAGTGATCTTTTGGGTTTTTTTTTTTTTTTTGTTTGCCTGCTTGTATCGTGTACCTGTAAGTTTTTTATCTCCATGAACAACATGGCACTTAGCTTTGTAATTTAAAGTGAGGCTGCTAACCCAGTCTGCTTCCGACCCAGTTCTGCCATTGCACTGAAATCCAGTTTCCCCTTTTGTGCAGTGCATGTCACTCGTTCAGGTACAGTTCTGCAAGCTGACAGTGCCATTCTCCAAGTTTTGTTATGTGACTTAATGGTATGCTGGCTCATGTAATCGCCATATTGTACGAAAGTTAAGAGTTGGCAAGATGCAGCCCTTGGCTTCGGATGGGCAATGCTCAGTATGCAGTATGTAAACACAACACCCATTTATTTGAAGCAAGGCAGGAAAAAAAATCCCCCTACGCAATTCCATTTGAGTGGTGTGGGAGCTGACAGATGAAAACGAAAGTGTTTGTTCTCACCCTGGTCTTTGGAATGTCAAACCTGAGGTTAGTCAGCCTTTTAAACACGCTGCAAATCCACTTGTTTTTGGTGGTGGTGATGTGGTTTTTTTGCTTTTATTTTTCTTTGTGGAAAAAGGAGATGGACAAATGTAAGGTGAGTGGAGAGGAGTTGATTGGCCCACGTTTGCTTTGCGTACTGAGTCGTATGTAAACTTGCAAACCCAACATTTGTAAATATTGCCCATGCTGAAATAACTGACTGTGGGAGCATGTAAAATACTAGTTTCTTTACTGGATGGTTTTAGTTGTTGACAAATATAAGTAGTATCAGACATTTCTTAGTATGAGAATGAAAATTGAAAATACATTAGTTACAAACCGAGAAAAGAAAAATAGTATTAAGTATTTTATTTGATTAAAGCCAGTAGCATGTGTAGTATCTGAAGTAAATGAAAGTAGATAAACTAATGAAGGCATTATTTTTACTGTATGTCTAAATAAAAGCCAGTTCAGGAGTTCAGATTAATGCACACTTTGGATCGCAATGAAGTGGGAGATAAATTATCCTCTAATTTCCTATTGTTATTTAATAACCACTGGGTGAATGACTGGCTGTTGTTTCTGTCCAAATAATATTTAAATTATACAATGTAGATGGATGTGATAACCATTCTAAATCCTATTAGGAATTTTCTGCTTTATACATATTTTTGTGTTACTGTTGCTGCTTGGAGCAGACTTAAGTTTAGGTGCAAGGCAAAAATAGCACCAGGTTGAAGATGTCACTGCAGGTATTGCCTGAAGGAGGCCCTTGTGGTACTCACTGCTTTGCAGCCAGGCTTTGGAGCACACAGTTTTGCAAAGTGGGTAATTCCGGAGCCTCTGGCTATTCCATCACCACTTGAACCACTGCTAGAAGCGAGACCAGGTGGTGCAGGCTGTGAGGGGCAATGCAGGCTCCCCCTTACAGAGCCAAGAGAGCTCATTGACAGTTGTCAGGGCTCCTGGAAGGTCTGCTGTAGACCCACCTTTCAGGTATCTGCTAGACCCGAACCTTCTTTGCTGTTAAAGAGCACTTGTAAGCATGCAGGGACTGGTGCATTTGGTTATTTTTCTTTTTCTTCATTTTCACTCCAAAACCTACTGGATGGAGGGGATCAGGTTCAGGAATTACCCTCAAGGTCGTATTTAGCCCAAGCCTCAAGAGCTAATTCTTATCCCCTCTGTGATTTGGTACCTGTTTGTAACAGACATTCGCATGGTATTTCTTAATGCTCCAGTGAAAAGTTTCTAGGGGTCAGGCTGGGTATCTTGGTATTCCTCCATCTTCACTGGCTTCTCACTGATTTTGGGCAGCAGAGCTGGGAAGGCAGCGGGGGGTGGGGTGGTGGGGGGGGCTGGGACAGGGGATGGGTTGCACACTTTAGTTCAGACTGGTGTTCTGCAAAGCCTACAGGTTTAAGCAGGGTTGTTGCAAGAGAATGAGTGTCTACAGAGATTACCTCTGCATTTGTGAACAAACTTGATTCAGTCTAGACGGAAAAAGGCTAATCTAGAAGAATTTACCTGAGCGTACTCACTGGAGTGAGAGCAACACAGGTTCACATCTGTTCTTAGGTCTTCAAGAAGGGTCTAACCATCCAGTCTGTCTTGTTGAAGCTGTTCTACTTTGTATAAGTAATTATACATTGTGCCAGAGGGAAGAAAAGAAAAAAAAATAATCAAGTCCAGACTTTGAATCTGAAGTGTAACTTCAGTGTTGGTCTGAATCTGAACTGGGTCTCCACAGATTAAGATTTTTACACCCCTGAATTAAGTTATATGTTAAAACCAGATTAACTGAGCTGCCAGGTTTATTTGTTCAATCTTGAGGGTGACTGACACATGAACTAGGAATGCAGAGGGGACTGTAATTCAGGCCACAAATCAAAATTCACAGATTGCAAACCATGCCATCCTCCATTCAGAAAGATTTAGGCATCTGCAAATTAGAGTCTGAGAACGTCAGTCTGCCAGTCCTCTCTGTTCCTGTAGCTTGGTATTTCCAAGCATGGCCATCCCGCGTGGCTGAACCTGGCTTCAATGCAATCACATTAACTGTCTCGGTGACTTTAAGCCTTTTATTTACCTGGTCTTTCGCCTTTCATTTGCTCCGCTACCATAAATTCTAGGGATATCTGTTCATTGACAGTTAAGGCCAAGGATAAGTGTAGTCCAGTTCACTCTCTCATCTCTTCTTTAGAAGTACCTTACCTTGAGAAGTTTTTAGAAGCACTCTAAATACAGCATTAGGAATACATTGTGTATATGCAGTCTATGCAGTATCATAGCACCTTCATTCTGCATTTGCCTTGCTGGAGTCTCCCTTCTTGGTGTAGGCAGGATCACTTGTACTGATAGCCTTCCAGTGTTTTTTTCTCCTAAATGAACACCACTTTTTAATTTTGTTTTTATTTGCAAGTAAAGAAAGTTGGGAAGAAATCCAAATATCTCACCCCATTCATGTCCACATGTGTACAGAGGAACACATACTATGCAAATACCATGCTGTTCATATCCAGTATTCTTTATTTGGATACTAATCTCTGTGTGGAAACTTGCATGCAGTCAAGGTCCTAAGCATGACGTGTAAGCTTTTTGCCCGAGAGATTTATAAATGTGTATGTAATGCAGGCACAGCTGAGCCCTGGGAATGTTCAGTTCCAGCCTACAATAACACGTGTACAGAAGTACCTGCCAACAGCATATATTTCCTTTACGGTAGGGATATAATCTGTGTGTGAATTCATACCATGCTTTATCATGAAAGAAGTAAGGCAGAGGACAGTACAATAAAACCTCCTCAGAATAAAGATTTGTCATCACTGGATGGATTCTTCAATCGTTTAGTAACACATGACCTCTAATTACTTTTGGAAAAAAGTTATTCTGGCAATGTAAGTCAAACGGTAAAACTAAGTTGTGCATGTCCTGACAGTCTATTTCTGGTTAGAACAGAAAATTAACTCTGCACATCATACAGCAACTCTGAGCTGCTCCTGGACAAAAGAATGAACTTAATGATGTCTACAGCACACACTAAAAGCTCAGAGTTATACACTGATGTACAAGGTTTCTTATTTTGAAGTGTGACTTTGGGCAATGCCTGTAAATGTGGAGGTTTTAAAGCGTGTGGGGAAATATGTTCCTCCATTTCATGTTGATCCAAAAAATTCCTCTCCGTTTATGGAGATTTCATAATAGTATGAAATGGGAGTAGGATATCAAGGTGCTGACTTTTGTGGTCATAATACTGAAGTAATAGACTGAAGTGAGGCAGTAAGAAGTCAGGCATAATACACTTAATTTAATAATATGCTGCACATATGCAAAATAATTCACTGAATGAAGAAGAGCTTAGAAATTTAGGGAGGCTGAAATTTAAACATGCTAATGGTTTATTGTAAAGAAGTCCTTAGTTCCAGCCCTCTAATTTCCAGCCTTCATTTGCTCGTTATTAAGTGAACTCAGCAAAATTTGTCTTTTACATTAAATGGCAAGCAGACAATATTATGCATTATGTCTTTACACTGATACAGATCTAAATGTCAGTTCTTCTTGAGATTTGTTTTTCTTTTACTACTTTGAAGCATGCAGGAATGGGAACATTAGTCAACCAAATACATTTAGGAAGCTTGTATAACAGTGCTTGGCACTTGTTTTCGTTTGGATTAAAAAATATGTTCCTGAATAAACAGAGGCTTTTGGTGGTTATTTTAAATTTAAAAAAGAGGCGAAAATATATCTTCAATATTTGTAATTTCTGTCTTTTTCAAATTACTGTGGTTCTGCAACACGTGGATTGCATTTCTATTCTAATAGCAAAAACTATCAGCACTGTGTTTTCCAACAGTTTAAACAGTTCTGATGGGTATTGCATTCTTTATTTTCACGGAAATATGAACCTTATTTATAAACTGGAAGTTTAAATACTGTCACTGAAACAGCTCTGATCTTCTGTATTATAATCCCTTGCAAAGAACGTGCCCTAGATTTGCCATGCATTCTCTAAATCCATGTCCTTTTAAAATGGCCATAACCATAGTTGATTCCAAACTGTTTTGATAAATTTATTCCTTATTTGTTCCTTTAATGGTGTAAAGATGGGCAGTGAAATCACTCTTTTCAGGCTATTAAATCCAGCAAAAATCTTGCATTTTAAAAGAATTAGATTTCATTCCCAAGCAGGGTGTTCATAATCTCCCATCAATTTTCTTCTGCCATGGATGCAGGAAGATTTTGTTCCCTTCCCATGTCTGTGACTAAGATTTCTTGATTTTTTCTTTTTCTATCATAACATCTCAAGTCCACATCTAAAAATGGTTGTTCATCCTACAAGTTTATCTCTCCTCTTCCTATTCAGACAGAAAACTAACAACGCAACCTTGATATTTTTTGTGTACCTTTCCTGGCCTCTGCTGTGTTTGAGTCAGTGTCCTCACCTCTGACAATAAAACTTCAGTATTTCTGGCATCCAAAGTGCTGAAAGTGTCTCTCACTGTGCCGTTTCCTTCTACACAATCTAAGCTTCATCTCTGTTGAACATTTTCTATAATTTTTGTAGTAGTCTATCCAGTGACCGTTTTTATTTCCTACAATCTTTTTGGAGGCCCACTTCAACTATTAAGCCTCTGAATAACCTCTTTTTACTGTATTTCCTCTTGTCTGTAAAAGGTAAGCATCTCAGGATCAGAATTAATCCACTGTTCTGTGGAATATGTTGTTTATTTATATGATGACAGTCCTAAGCTATTAATACAGTTATGAAGAGCCCTTTGAAATACTTGTCTGCCATTTCTAGAAGTGACAGTACCTCTTCCTCTGTAATTTTTTTTTTTTTAAGAAGTAGATAATTATTGAGATCAAAGGAAATCCTTTTAGAAGTAATTGTTATTGCTTTGTGCTGTAGCTCTCAGCTTTGTTACCTAACCGTGTTAGAAATATCTAATTCCGTGTTTTCATTTGGCTTAAAAAAATTCTGGCCTAAAACGTTCTTTAAATTAACTGGAGTGAATTTCCTGACTTTCTTCACTTTCTCCTCAGCACATTTTAAAAAAACATCTCTTCTCACACACAGGTTTTAGGGGTCAATTAGACATTTGTCAGTAATAGTCAGATTGTCTACAGTACTTCTGGTCATTTCCCACTGTAACAGAATGTTGTTGACATTTACAAATGGACTGAGACATATGTGAAATTAATCTGATTTTGGCCTATTGAAACAAGTATCTCCTGCTTTGCATCTAAGAATTTTATTTCCGTTACTGTTGAATTTGTACCTGTTTAAAGTGCTAATTGTCAAACTATGATGTGCTTTTTGGCTTTATTCGCTATGATAGATTCTTCTTTTTAACATACACACTATTACTTTTACTTACATTTGCTATTTCAGAGCAAATGGCACAATTCTTATGAAACTGGGAAGAATTTTTTTCCTTTACAAGTGTCACTTGTGTCACTTAAGTATACTTAACTGGCTCTTAAACATACTTAACTATACTCCTAGGAGATTTGCACTAATCTTTTCAATGATGTTATATATTTTCCTTGAGATTAGGTATGAAAGCCAAAGAAATTTCATGATAGGCAAAGCAACTTAATGTATCCTCTTTAAGAAAAGCAATCCTAGGAAACTTGTGAGAACTAGGTGTACAGATCATTTAAGAAACAATATTATATTGTGTCAGTATTTGCATGGGTTTCTCTATCAACACATCTATAACAAAGATGCTCTTGGACATATATCAGAAGACTAGTTTCACTACTGATAATTGTAGTTCTTTCTCATTAATGTGAATACATTTCACCAAATGTAAAGCTCTATAGGAAGTAAAAGCAATGCACACAATTTACAACTGCATTTTTTATAAGTAACCTGTGTGAAAATTATCAGTAACATTAAGGTAAAATAGCTGTTTTCCCAAAGGGTCGCATTCTGTTGCATCATTGCAAATGTTGTAAGGATACCTATTTAATGAATGAAAAGTACTTAGTGATGTCTTTAGAATTATATTTTATAAGTATCTGCATTTAATAGGCGTTTATATTTCTCCAAAATTGAACAGACTTATGGAGCTTTTTTTATCAGATGATTATTTTTCTTCCACTTGTATCTGCAACTCCATAGTCTTACCAAGCCACAGACTGATTGACTCAGATGCCTCTTTTGGCCTGTTCACTCCACAATTTCTGCAATTTTTAAGGAGACTTGGAAGTGAAGTTTCTGGTTTAAGTTTAGATATTTACAGTTCTTGCTAGTCAGCATAACTCAAGAAAAAAAATTGAGGCGACATTTGACTAACATTCGTGTTAATTCTGCGGCCACAATTCTGTGACAATGAAGTTAGCTGGGAAACATCCTGTGTCTCTTTACTCTAAGCTGAGAGCACTTGCTTGTTGATATATATCATGGGAATGTGTCTCCTCTTCCTGGAAATGTAAGAGAATTGTGGACAAAGACTGAAGTACTAGAAACACTTTGATGGAGTTTGTAGTCATTAGCCCAATGAAAACCAAAACCAAAAAAAAAAAAGCAAAACAAAACCCCTAAACCTACCCACAAACCACCAAGATATTAGAATTACAGTTTGTGTGGACAGGTCTAAAATTCGGGGTAGAATATAAATTAGAACTCAGGTAAGTTTTACAGTAGAGTCATGTTTATAACTGAGTGACCATGGTGTTTCCTTCATTTTCTTAGATATATAGTAACTCTTAACACATTAAATTATAATTCTTGCCTTTAGAGTTGATGAACATGTCCAGAGTTTAGAAAAGAATTTTTCTTAACAGCTTGCTTCTATTGTTATGTTGTCAGCAGATCTTGCTGTACTTAAATCAATCAGTAGAAGGAAGGTGGGAACTCTGTATTAATAGAGTTCAGTGAAAGAAAAAGAAAAACCCAGCTCTTGTAAAAGAAATGCTTTCAATGTACTAAAATTCTTTGTGTTTCAAAATTGGTGAATAAAGAGAAAGCATTGAAATTACTTACTTAAATAAAAAAAAAATGTCTAAGAAGAAGACTAAGTAGCCCCATATTGTATCTCCCTTAACATAATAGTTTGATGAAAAAAATATTTAGGGACAGAAAGCAAAGTGTAGGAATATGTCATTAATTTGTAACATGGCAAAAACCGAAGAGGTAATGTTCTGTAATTGTCATCAACCTCATATAGTTCAATCTGGTAAGAAGGTTCACAGACTGATGACAACATGTGCAAGCTACATAAATTACTCAGGATAATTGAAATTAAAAGAGATTCTGAGGAACTTTGTAAAGGTTTAGAGAAGACAGGAGAACAGATGGCATGATGGCAACTGGAGTTCATGCTATTGAAGAGCAAGGAGGATGCATTTTGGAAGCAATGTTTTGAACTAATTGTAGCTACATTTAGTTAAAAAACTACTTAGAAGCTCTTTGTTTAATGTTCTTGTAGCAATACCTGCTCAGGAAAAATGGATGAAAAATCCCTGTGTTGTACCTGTGGTAGAACAAATCAACCAACATATTGGGATTCAGTAGAGCAGAAAGAGAAATATAAAAACTGTAATGCTTTTATGATGGTGATAGTCATCTTGAAAAAAGTCCTGGTTGCCCCATCAGAAAGAAAAGAATATAACAGAAATAGCGGTCCTAAAATAGGCAAAAGCATTATAAGGAAACAGTGTGCATATGAACGGGGATTGAAAACTGAGGGCAAGAAACTACTGAGTGATATGCAGGAAGCAGTAGAGAGAAAGATTACTGGAAATTACTGATCTTTTCTTGGTACAAGAGCAAAGAAATATTTAACACAACTGAAAGTCAAAAGATGCTAAAACAGGCAATGCTACCTTCACACACAATTACCAGTCTGGAAACCTTTTTGACACTAGATATAATATAGCCTGAAATGCAGCTTGATAAATGTCAGAGTGAGCCCAAGAGGTCACTTCCACCAAAAGGGGTAGTCCTAATCTTCTCATCCTTGCACATCTCTTCTCCTCCTCCACTCATTCCTCAGGGATTAGTTTTCTGTCTCTGAGCTGAATTGGCCAGTCACTGGGAATTTACTGGCTTGCAGAGGGGTCGGGTGAATGTCAGAGGGAGGGAAGCCACAGAGGAGACGCTGAGAGCCCTCGCTCAGCAGCAGGGAGCCATTAGATTGCTTCAGACCATCTCATTAACCTCAAATGAAGAGAAAAGGATTATACACTTAAGTAGGTAAAAAACTGTGGTTACTTTAGTTTATACTCTGGCCATGAAAGGTTGTTTATCTTGTAATTCATGCAATTAAGAAGAAATTTTCAAATAAGCATTATATTCTGTGAATGTGAATGACCAGGTGTCTTCAGTTTTCTGTGGCTACCAGACTGATCATGTACCAATTTGACACTTATTTTCCAAATCTTCATTGCCTTAATTGCACAAGTCAGATTTGGCCTAATTATAAACTCAATTTCATATACAACCATCTGCCAAAATTACCATCTGTAACAATTCAGCCTTTAGTTTTGAGAAAAGGAAAACCCTTTGAAATATATTGTAGCTGAACTCCAGTTACATGTGAAAGTAATGACAGCTGAGACATTTAGACAGAAAGATCTTTCTTTTAGCACGTGAGTATGAATGGTTAAAACTCATAAATTTTTTTTCAATGCTGACATTTTGCATAGACATTAAAAGACAGTGTATTTTCCATGGATCATCTCTGAAAGATACTCTCATCCAATACTTCAGTATCAAAGTGAAAAGGCTCTTAAAAGTATGTCCTCCCCTTTTGGGACTGCATAAGAGTTAAAAATAAACTTGAGTTTCTCGTGCAGTAATGACTGGGTTTTTATGTTACAGGAAGCATTTTGATCAGTATTCATTCTGTTTTTTGCCATCTTCAACTTTCATTGTCCTGGAACAACCTTATACAGTGCCTCAGTTTCCTTAAAATAGCCTTCCTGGCAATTTGCTTTCTTTAAAAAAAATAAATGCATACAGCTCATGCAAATAATTTCAGAACTTTTAAAATTTACAATAGCATAATGCATTTTCATAAATTATGAAAAAGGAACTGATGTTCAATTGATGTGCAGTTGGAATAATAATCACTTCGGTATTTTTGACATGAGGAAATATTTTCAATTTATATTGAAAACTTTAAAAAAATAGTTTTTCTTCTTACTAATATACCACCTTAATTGCTTTAAGACAAGGCATAATGTATTTGTAATTCCAGCTTGCTGAGGTAAATGGCTTATTGCCTGCCCAGTGCTTACGTTGTCTTGCAAGCATACTTAAATTTTCTGAAGATTAGTTTCTAATTTGATGTGTCAGTTACCTGATTTGTCTGTAGTAACTTCAAGGCATTTGAGATTAATCTCATCCATCAGTCTATCACTTCGGATAAATATTCTTTTCATAAAAAAGCGTAGATTCATTCTTCATGTCCTTGGGGTTTTTTTCCCAGTAAGAAAACAATTCAAATCTGATGGGATTTTTACTCTATGTTGTTTGGAAACAGCTTAGAGAAACTTGCATGACTTCACAAACATTTTTTGGTGCACTACCGATACATATAGCTCAGCTAGTCAGGTACAGTAATAAGAAAAAGTATAAAATCAAGATCTACTGAAGTAATGAAAATCAATAGTTTTAAATAAGTCTAAGAAGAACATCAGCCTAGCAATGTTGCTTCTGAGGAGCCCATGGAAACTTTGCTTGATTATTGACAAATATGCAGTCGTGTGTTCCAAATTTTTGAATGGTAAGGCTTATATTTATGCATTTCCCGGTGTATGAAGGAGTGCTGTGTAAATGAAAAGGAACAATAGGATTTTTATTGTGACAAATAAATTCAACACGCTCAAAGTCCTTAGGGTTTCTCATGCATCTCCTGATAAAGGAAGATGAAAACTTAGCACCAAAGCCAGGAGATGCAGATTTCATTTTTCACTTCTGTTGTTTTTTTAGTATGCTGTCTTTTAAACAGCTTGCCTGTAGGTGCTTTTAATCTTTTCCCCTGAAAGATTCTTTTCCAGAAACCTCCTGCAGTTTTTATAAAAATTGACTCTAGATTATTGTTAAAATATCTGCAGTGTCTGTTTATGGGACCAGAAGCTGACTTCATTGCCAACAACATCTGTTTCGTTGGAAACAGAATATGGTATGGAAAGGGTTATGTATTTGTTTTAAAACTCAAACTGTTTCTAAAAAACTAGGCACTGTTATTGTAAATTTTCCTCTGAATATTCACTTATGGCACATACTAGGTCTTCTATTGACTTAGCATAGGGTGTTGTCCACAAGATTATTTTAAAACACTGCATTAAATCTGTGAAGTTGTATTTCTTAATCACGAACAGTATTCAGGCACCTGATTAATAGACATTGTGTCCTATATAGTAAATTACTTGATGAAATGAAAAATGGTGAGAAGGAGCAGAAATTAAAGCTTTACTATAGAAGACCATGACCTGGCCCCATTTCTGCAACTGAGTTGTGTAATGGCACTCTTTCATCCCCCAGTAGAGCAGTGTGTGAAGAATACTTTTCATCCTTGTTACATGCTCCAAGATAATCATGTAGGTTTAGAATAGTGCTTATAAAAGTATCTTTGGAATTCCAGAAGAATGAGTTACAGCTTTTATTACTTATGTTCAAAATTTTAGGTGTCACTACTGATGATGGAAGGAAACCTAAAATATCCCCTAAGTATTTCCCCAAAGGTCCAAGATTTAAACCAGCTGAAAAGCAGAGTGACCTTCTTTCAGTGATGTAGTTGGTGTTGAAAACTTCAACCAGGTTTGGCTAAATATCTGGTTGTTTTGTTGGGTTTTTTTTTGATCTCTTCAAAATACAAAATCACTTCCCTCACCAACATTTTACAAGACAAAAAATCCATGTTCCATCATAATTAGAAAAGTTATCAACTGAGCTTTTGGGGTATCAAAGTGAAAACTTATCAATTCTGGTGCATTGTGATTTCCTGCTCCAAGCCTTTTTAAGCTGATGCAGGTGCTACTGTCTGGAATACATCCAGAGAAGCCAGCTTTTGTGTGTATAAATTGGGAATACGTTTTATGTTGGCTGTTATTTATCAATGGGAGAAACTGCTCTGATTAATGAGCCGCTATCCCTTCTAAAAGTTGCATGACATAAAGTGTTGATTTGAAGTTGTTCACTCCTCTTCACTTCAGAAGCAAGCACCTGGCTGGATACTGCATCCATTGTAATGGCCACAACAATGCTCACTAAGAGGCAGTGTAATCCTCTATTTACATTTACTGGAGCATAAAGCCTGTGAAACTCAGGTACTACAGAGAGTAAATAAATACAATTTTTAATCCAAGATGAGGTGAGACAAAGGGAATGCTTTGTTTATTTTCCATGAGTTTTGAGGGGTTTAAATTGCTTCTGTGTCATGGAGCATAGCAGGTCAGGTGGGCTTTTTAATTAGACATAACAAAGACGTGAATACTAGGATTGATCTCCATAAATATGTCAAAAGAACAACCCAGAAAGATGGGAGTGTAACTACATGAGTAAAGCAGCAGTGTTACCATGAGAACACATTGATATAAACTGCTATCAGTACACTTATACTGGACAGTACAAAAAGGCTTTTAACCATCGTAACAGTGAAGATCTGGAAAAATTTCCCAAAATATACCTCAAATACTGTGCTCAGTTTTGGGCCTCTCACTACAAGAAAGACATTGAGGTGCTGGAGCATGTCCAAAGAAGAGCAACAAAGCTGGTGAAGGGTCTAGAACACAAGTCTTATGAGGAGTGGCTGAGAGAGCTGGGATTGTTTGGTCTGGAGAAGAGGAGGCTGAGGGGAGACCTTATTGCTCTCTGAAATTAACTGAAAGGAAGTTGTGGCGAGGTGGGCATCAGTCTCTTTTCCCAAGTCACAAGTGATAGGATGGGAGGAAATTTAGATTGGAAATTATGAAAAATTTCTTCACCAAAAGGGTTGTCAAGCATTGGAACAGGCTGCCCAGGGAAGTGTTTGAGTCACCATCCCTGGAAGTATTTAAAAGACATGTGGATGTGGCACTGACAGACACAGTTGGACTTGGCAGTGTTAAGTTTACAGTTGGACTCAATAATCTTAAGGGGCTTTTCCAACCAAAATGATTCTATGATTCTCTGGGTATTTCTTCCACTCCCACTTTAGTTCTCTACTCTTTCTATTTGGTTTTATCCAGTTCTGTTACAAATGTAAGCTGGCTGTGATGTCAAAGGAGTGGAATATGACAGAATGGTTATCTGGTGTCTACTCATCCCAGGAGTTAGCTGAAGCCCACAGTGGCTTTGAAAACTGATACCTGCTGTTGAATGGGGCAAATAAATTCAGTCAAGGTATTTATGCTTCAGGAACACCAGGTTTTTGATTGCCCGTTGAGGAGGATTGCCTAGACCTATCCCTGTATGTTGGAATTCAGGTTACTGATAACATTTGTCTTAGTAGCTAATGATGCCTGAGATTTTCTGGATGGACTGCAGAGCACCACATTTGCCTGGTGTTGGTCGTGAGATCTTCACAACGGCAGAGGTACTGAGGAGAGCTGCTGGAGCTCAATTCCGTGATCTTTGTCACGATGCAAACCATATAATTTATGCAACCTCTGTTTCTCACTTTATCCTGACTGCTCTTGTAAACCACCAGTGTAGACAGCAGATGTAAAAAGTCAGTAAATTAATAGTCTCACTTTTTCACATTGGTATTGTACTATATATATATAGTATCATCCTTCAGCACTGTCAAACCTTATACTGGTGTTGGCATATCTGAGAGATCCAAACAGTGTTCTTTAATCACATCTAAGCTTGTAATTGTAAGGATGTAATACAATTAAGGTAGGTGGATGAACCATCTTGACTGGACTGGCATCTAGTTTTAGTCTGTGTTCGGCAATTATCCTTTTGTAATGAGGTTTCTCATATTGAGCAGGTCAGAGAAATTTATATCCCTATAAAAATACAGGGCCTATCAGGGATATTTTCAAAGAAATTCAGAGTTCAAAAGCAGAACAATGTCTATCTGAGGACGTGTCTTTGATTTAAGACCAAGTTGACCAGTCTGTGATTTGTATTTCAAAAATCATCCTCTGTGTATACAAGAAAGTATAAAAAGATTGAAAAAAAAAACCAAACCAGAAAGAGAGAAAAAATGCCTGAAACCCTTTTTATTTCGTATACAAATATATTTTTACTGATGTTCTCTTTCCACAGGCTCAAGCATGAACAGAAAACTTTAGTTTTATAATACAGTTTACTTATTAGCAAAGTTGGTGTGCATAAAAGAGTAAGAATACACTTAACCTGTTTTACTTCATACTAGAAATGAAGTACTAGGGAGGACAGAGACATTTTCATCATGTTAATGAGTTTTATTGTATGTCAAGTAACGAAATAGCTGATGTCTTCACTATTACAGCATCACAGAGTGATATGGGGTTGTGAGGGACTGCTGGAGATCATCTAGTACAACCCTGCTGCTAAAGGGAGGTCCACATAGAGCAGGTTGCACAGGAACATGTCCAGGCGGGTTTTGAATGTCTCCTGTTCTTGATGGTTTTTTTTAATTTTGTCAGTGATAGTTGTTCCAATCCAAATTCCATGTACCTTGTAGCAGATGGTAAGAATTAAACATCCAGTAGAGAATTTCTTTAATTTCTTTAACAGCTCTTATTCCACCTCTTTTGCTGGTGCTTGAAGGTCTAAGATTAAAAAAGGTGTCTCTGTATAGGTTTTCATTTTAATTCAAAAGAATATTTAAGATAGTGGATTTTTTTTTGCACAAACTTGGCAAACAAGCAAGACGTCTGACATAAATCTTCAAAACCAAACTTTAATTAAGTATTTTACTTAGGAGAATGTCTTTTCATTCCCTGAGGAAGTCAAGTCATCCACCTCCATACAGTGTGAGAATCTTGTTCTCCCTGCCAAGATAATCTTGTATCTTACTTCGCTTTCCCATTTCAATTACTTAAAAATGCCTTTGGATTTATGTTAGAAAACTCTTTCCTAAGTTCCCAAGAGGGAAAAAAAAAAAAGACAACTTCGTCTTGGGAGTTTGTGGGAGGTTTTGTTGAGTCAACTGAAGTCTGGTCTTCTGCTTATTTCTCTTTTGATTATGTAGGTATTTTGGATCTCCGTATCTCTGTTAACAGACCAAGCAAATATTGGTCTTTATCACTCTAAAGTGGGATAGAAAAATGTAAAATTTCAGTACCAGTCCTGGAATACTGGAACTTTACAAGGAGGTGGAAAAAATATCTGTACTAAGTGGAGGACTTCTGAAGGTCTGCATGTTCTCTGATTATGATTTAGCAGGAAGATTTCTTTCAAAAAACATGTTGGGGGGGGGGTTATTTTTTTTTAACCTTTCTTTCAATTGAAATGTTTTTGTCCATAAAACTTCTGGTTCTTTGCAGAACTAGAATGCCACCTGATGGATGATTATCAGTAAATATTTATTTGGATGCTGTTAACACAAGCTCCAGAGGCAACATCCATATATAATTACCTATCTCTTGGTAACTTCACTTTGCAGTGTTTGGGAACTAAACAAACTGGCTGTCATCCAGGACAGATTTAGGATGCGTAGAAACTGCCTGAATCCCTGGTTGTCAAGTAAGATTAAAGAGTGGACAAAATTTATTATGGAACAGATAACACTTTTAAAGAACTGAAGTCAACATTTTTAGGACAGCCAAATATTTTATGCTGGTGTCCTTACAGGGATGAAAAAAAAAATACATTAATTTACACAGTTTTATAGTTGTAATTACAAATTACATGGATTACACCGATTTGCAAGGCAAACGATATATCAATTTACACTTCCCCTTGCTTATCATGTTCCTGGTGGTTCCAGCTGAAACACACAAACCAAGCACAGCAGGAGTTCGGTCACACCTTACGCAGTGCACCAGGAGGACAATTGGCTGGAGCAGCTGGCTGCTTCTGCATCTGTCAAGGAGAGCTGGGAGGGGTAGAGGATGATAGCAATTGGCCTGAGGTTGCATGAAATGAAGTTGGCATATAGTCTAACCAGCTTCCTAGTTTTCCCAAGATCTGGATGGTGGGAAAGAATAGTGTGTTTTGTCATTTTCTCAGCACAGTGAGACCATGCATCTTTAATTTTTCTGTCTCAGGAAAAAGAAGTGCATAACTTCGCAGAACTAGAGAATGGTTTCTTCTTCCAGCTGAAGAAAAATAGTGAAGAAAAAGTAGTTCTGTATTAGCATTTAACAGATCTGGAAGTATTTTTATCCATTGACCTGAATAGAGCTATTTTTGATTCATTAACAGTGTACTTTAGTAGGGAACAAGGCCTGTAAGCATCTGGATACAGCAGTCGGCTTTTTCTTTGCACGTGTGGCTGATGGAGTCCAGCAAATGCCACTTTAGCAATCTGCCACCAACCGGACATTTAGCTGAAAAACGCTGCTCTTGTCAATTGTCATTAGGCATTCCAGAAGTCCCTCATGGGGAAGAGGTTTTATGGTTGGGAACATCATCGAAAGGCATGGAAAGACATACAAAATGTCACAAAAAGATTAGCAGATTGCCTGTAACTCATGTGAATGTAGGGGGCAACGGCACATTTCTCTGCTTATATTTATAACAAAAACTCATTATTTTTTTTTCCCTTATTTTTTTTTCCCTTTTACCCCATGAAGTAACCTCATATTATGTATTTTAAATATTATATAAAGAATTGGGTAGAAGAGTATTCTACAATTTGTAAATAACTGAATATATCTTGAAATATTTCACATCTAAATCTCACTCCAAAACTTACTCTGAAAAAGAGTGAGCAGCATATCTGTAGTCTATGTTTAAATCAGAATACAAATAAATCACTCTGTGATGAATTTTGTTTACTTTTATCATCATTCTCCCTACTACACATCATTGTTAAAAAAAAAAAGAATAATATCAAGTCACTAGAAAAGTATGCATCTGCTTTTTGTAATCATAACAAAGCCTGTAGGGTGTGATCCGGAGATTTTTAGGTGTCTTGCCCTGGCAGGGTGACTCACTGAGCTGGAGTTAGCTTCTGTTTTGTTCAATGAACTGCCAAAAGGTTGTTCAAGAAAACTCACATGTTGACTGGGGAGCTTCCCAGAAGTTAGGGTGCCCAGATGGAGGAGCATGTGGAAGACAAGGATACACATAAATTTTCTGATGCCTGTGCAGTGAGTGTCTTTTTTTTTTTTTTTATATATAATGGCTTTGTAGTGTAAAATGCATAAATGTTCTGAAAGATACAGGTCAAGAATACCAGGGTACTTGCATTTTGGCCCTTCTGGCTAGGAAGCCATCATAGGTGGGAAAGTGCCTCCTCCAGTGGTAATTGCGAGGTAGATATCAGAGGAATATAGATATCTGTGAGTTGAAATTACCTTGGTCAGAGGAAATTTAACCCAGATCTGTCACTTGTTAGTGAGCACCCTAGTTGATAGGCTCCCTAGTTGATACTTGCTTAGACTAGTGCCAGTCTTTTGAAGGACAATGATGGGTGTACAGTGGCTTAATGCTTCAACTGTATGTTATTCAGGGATCAGGCAGTGGTTCCTCCAACTGCACTGAAGTAATCTCCAGGGTACCTGAAAGCGTGTAAGGACCTTTCCAGTTCCAAATCTGTTTGCCGAAATACTTCACGGCTTCCAGAACTAGGTGGTCATGGGTGGGTAATGTTTTTTCCACACTTAACTCACTTTTGGGGCGCTTGAGCAATATTTAGCATTTAAGAACTATTAGGCATACCCATGTGCCTAAATTTAGCCACAGAGTACTAAAGTTAGCATGGGTGAAAGTATTGCTGAAAACCATGAAAATGGGAATTGGATTACATTCTGTAAAAAGTATCTTCTTTCAATTTAAGATTTTTCAATGCTGACAGTAAATTTTTTAATTGGTTAAAGACACTTTTTCCATAACTTTAATTATCACAACTAAGTAACTAAATAGATTATTTGACATATGAACATATGAAAGAATTACTGGGTTTTTATGCGTCTGGATGCTATGTAGTTAAAAAAAAATATGCAAGAAATATCTTTCTTGCTATTATAGTTTTCTTTGAATCTTCTAACAAAAAGCTTTTGAAGGCATAAGTATGACCATTAAGTTAGCTATCCATGACTGACCAACCAGTGTTGTCTATGGCAGAAGTTCACAAGCTGTGCCTCAGCAAAGCAGCACACAAACACTGCCTGAGGAGCCAACATTGAGAGATGTTCCTACCCCAACATTAGCAGAAGTGAAAAATAAATTTGGGAAGCCTAGCCCAGGGTGAATATTGTTCCACATTGTCAGCTAACCCTACTGCAGCCATGACTTGGTTGTGGTTAACTGGATGATTTGCTCAAGAATCTGGGCTGAAAAATTCCTTTTCTTTTCTTTTCTTTTCTTTTCTTTTCTTTTC